>VZQC01012951.1:1878661-2155110 GCA_009823505.1 Rhizomys pruinosus
TTTTCTGGGACTGTGTTACTTCACTTAGAATAATATCTTTTTTTTTTTTTGGTCTTTTAGAGACAGGGTCTCTCTGTAGCCCCAGCTGTCCTGGAATTCGCTCTGTAGACCAGGCTGGCCTTGAAGAGGATGATGTTTCTAGCATATGCTTTGGGAAAGCATACTCAAACCACAGTGTTAGAACTGCTAAAGCTTGAATCAGGCCATAGCTCCTCGCAGCACTTTCTGGGACAGTTCAGAAGCTGGGATTTGATGGTATCTGGCTCCTCGTTCCTCCAAGCTCCCTGTCATACTGGCTATGTTGAACTAAGTCATGTGATATGAAACTTCCACCACCACTAAAAAGTTATAAAAAGCCAGATCTTTCCTTTGTTTGGGGATTGGTGTGAGATATTTAGGGGGATTTGCTGGAAGAGATGCTCTGAAGGATGCTTTCTGACAGGTATCTATCATCTATCATCTGTCTATCATCTATCTATCTATCATCTATCTATCATCTATCATCTATCATCTGTCTATCATCTATCTATCATCTATCATCTATCATCTATCATCTATCCTCATCTATCATCTATGTATCATCTATCTATCTATGTATCATCTATCTATCTATTTATCTATCTATCTCTGTCTCATCCTTAATGAAGCTCTTCCCCCTGCTTTAAAGGGAAGCTTGACCTTCTGTCTAAAGCCCTATCACATTTAGATCTCCATGTATTGTATTGTTTCTGACTAATGCTCTCCCTCCTACCTCAAGACCTAATTACGGCCTTGAGCCCCTTTAATTCTAATAAACTTCATTGAAGTGAATTGTATCAGCTTCATTTTCTAACAGCTTCTGCTATACTTCGGTTATATTTTATACATACCAGTATCTATTTCTAAAGAGAAAAAGTCTGTGTGTGTGTGTGTGTGTGTACATGTGTATGTGCAGGCATGTGGAGGCCCGAGGTCAACGTGGGGTATCATTCTTCAGGCATGATCCAAGTTGTTTTTGAGACAGTCTTACTTACCATGTAGGCTGAGCTGGGCAGCCAGTGAACCCATCTATTGCTAGGGAGACCTCCCAGCACCCAAAGAAGTTATTTCTGCTTTTGAACACCCCAGTGCTCAAAAAGAGATCGTTGTGCATATGAATGTTCTCTTAGAATGCTTTCCTCTGGAGCAGGATGAAAGATCTCTTTCTTTCATCTCCAGTGTGTGCTTTAGGCCAGGCAGAACACAGGCATATCCCTATTGTGCCTCCTCTACCCGGACCAATATCATCAAAATACCTCATGTGGCAGTAACCCCACGATCCCACCTCCTTAAACTCAAATTAGATTGACCACACCTTGCCTGGTCCAATTAGTAAAGCCATTCTTAAAACCTGGACAAACATGACTTGCAATGAGTCTGACCTGGCAGCTTTACCAACTCCTAATTACTCATCCCCCAGCTCTCTTCCTTTCTGAGCCAGGGCAGTACAGGGGATGACCTGGGCTGTGCTCAAGCTGTCAAAGCATGGAGCAATGGAGTGAGAGCTGCCGTCTGTGCATGGCCTGAGAGCTCCTGAGAGGCATCTGGAGACAGCACCTGTCTCAAAGCAGGACTGCCTGCCTGGTATCCACAGAATCCATGGGAAGGAGGGCTCCCCAGTCCCCACAGCCCACGGCAAGACACGGAAGTGTGAAACACGGTGCCAGTAGGAACTGACTCGGATGGCATGTTGGAAAAGTGGGAGGGCCATGTGGAAGACGGCTGTGAGTGCCTTGACCTTGGCTGGCGTCCCTTAAGCCCAAGGTTCAAGTCAGTCCAAATCATTGTCAGCCCATATGGGGATCTCTGCCAAGGAGAGAAAGGAAAGATGGTGATCTCCCAGCCACATAGGAGCCCAGAGAGATCAATGACCTGGGGGCTATTGAGAAGTCACTGAGGAGTCTTGAGTGTGTTCACTGAAATGACCAGAAGGGGCAATGCGGGACCACAGGACAGATGAGGCAGACTTACAAGCACCAGGCAGAAAAAACTGTGGAGGGATGAGCAGGCATCTCACACATAATACAGTGTGTCTCTCCAAAGAGAGGACCAGTGGAAGGCATATAACTTAAAATACTTCTCGAGGCAGATAATTTTCTGCCTTCAGGTGTCAATATGCAAATATGCAAAAGAAGAGAAGAAAGGGGTGTGCAGTCACAAGTCTCAAAGAGCCAGCTTTAATTAAATTGCCCGTTAAGCATTTCATCTGACGTCTTCCAGTGTGCCTGAACGTAGACTATTAAGCCCATGAAAGGAATGAAATGTCCTGACAAGCTTAAAATGAATTAACACAGCTTATTTGAAGACAAAGTAATGAAACCTAAAAATAGCACCTCCCTACAGACTAAAACCTGACAGAAGTTTACTGATGGACATAAAGCAGATTTAAATAAACAGAGAAGAATAATGCATTCCCAGACAGACACATTCAGTGTCAGAGAATTGTCAACCCTTTTCAAATCAAGTCAAGCTTATACAATCCCAAACTAAACACTAATGTGCTATTTACAAGTTATTTCTAAAGGTTACCTGGGAAAAATAATCACAGTGAAATATCCAAAATGGCTTCAATAAAAACACCTTGTAGAAGTTAGCTTTCCACAAGCTAATAATAATAACTAACTAAAATAATTTAAGTATTAGGAGTACTATCCTAAAACTGTACAGGAAGCCTAAATAAAATAGATAAGCCATAAATAGACCTAATCATATCCTGTTTAATAATGTGGAATGTTGTGTTTAAGATCAGCAGGTTAATGAAAAAGAATAGTAATTGAACTATTCTTTGAAAAATTGTTATGTTGGAGGCCAGAGCGACGATTCATTGGTTAAGGGTAATCTTTGCTCTTGCAGAAGATCCAGCATCCACTTGGCAGCCAACAATCATCTTCAACTCCAGTACAGGTGAATCCAACTCTCTCTTCAGGCTTCCACCGGCATTGAACACATGGGCACACTTACATACATGCAGGCAAAATACACATATAAATAAATATTTTTGAAAAGAAAATGGTCTGTTTTAGAAAAAGTCAACTTGGACTCTTCTCTCACACTATATAAAGCCAACGTGGAAACATTAGAGTACTATATGCATTTTGAAGTGGTTATAGAAGTATTAGAATAAAAAGCCCACATTTGAAAAAAGAAATCTAATAGTAGACCTTCTTAGAGGAGAGATGGGTCAATCATGGAAAGAAAAGCATGAGTTTTATTGATGAAACCTGTAGTTGTGTAAGCTTCAGCAACAAGAAAGAATACACGGGTGAAGGAGAGCACAGAAATATCTGTGCTTTAGGGGTTACATGGGAGTCCAGCCTATAAATACTGATAAGTGGTTGCTGAAGGAATGCAATGAGAAGATCCATGAGCTACAGTAAGGCCTGTCTTTAGTCTTCCATTAGCTGGTTATTATGCTTTGAATTTAACAGTAAGTTCTACTAGGTTAGGTTTTTCAAATGGCTGTTTGGAGTGACATAAAAATGGAATGAGATCCTAAAAGCATGGAAGACAGAAGTACAAACAGATAAATGGAACTCTATATCAGATAAAGATGCTTCTCCATGGCAAAATAAATCATCATTATACTGGGAGAAAATTTACAGAATGTGAGAAAAGACTTGCAAAGTGTTTCTCTGACAAGGGTTAATATTCAGAACATATCCAAAGTCAGCAGTAAAATATATGCAAACAACCGAAGTAAAAAAAAAGGGGGGGGGCACTAGAACTAAATAGATAGCTTCTTAAAGATGTACAATGAGAAAGGACTCAGCATAACCAATCATCATGAAAATGCAAGTCAAACCCACAATGAAATACCACTGCACTCTAGTAAGAATTAGTATAGCAAGCAGAGAGCAATAGAACCCTTGTGATATTGATTTAATTATCATAAACCAATCATTAACATGCAGACTTGAGTTTGCATCTGGACAAAATGGAATGCTAATGCAGCACACTGTGTGCATGATTCTAAGTATCTGAATAACTTGGAAAGAGACAGGTAAGGAGGAATGGCATCTTACATTAGGAGAGGCAAAGGCCAGGTCCACCTGAGGGGTCCTTGGCCAGAGGAGCATCCAGTATCATTAGCCATTCCAGTGCAGCAGAATAGCTTTATCTCCCCACGGATGTTGTCACCATATTCATGTGGTGTTACTGTGTGGTATGTGTGACTTTTCTTTGTGTTTCTCTTGAAGATGCTCTTTGTTCTGATGTTCTGTTAGGCACTATGTTCTGTGTGTTCAGTTATTCTCTCAAGCTAGGATCAGAGCCCTGAACTTTTCCAGCCGTACTTCTAACACAATCCGCTTTGACGATGACAAACTGAATTGAACGTGAGGAGACAGGAAATCTCTTCTCCTGTCTGGGATTCAGTCAATATCCAAAATTAAGTGTCTTACCTAAATGTCAGCGCACATATTGCAAAAGCAGCTACAAACCCTCAGCTGCAGAAAACCCCCATTAAGTGGGGGGGGGGTTAAGACAACAAACAAAAGTTTAAGAACTGACTGGATTGAAGGTAGAAATAGATAATTCAACAAAAGACATCAACCACTTGAACATCACACTTCTAATAAGACACAAAACCAGACAAAAGATTGGGAAAAAGTAAATGGCTCAAACAATCAGTCCAGCCAAACATAGCAGACATCTTAGACTACTCCATCCCACCAAGTAGACATACCATCTACTCAAGTACATTCTTGAGGACAAAGCAAAAAAAGACTCTAAACTAAAAAGAAGTCAAGACAGACAAAATATACAGTAATGTAGAGAAATGAGAACTCATTGCCAGACGAAAGCCCAGTTGATATAGTTGTACACAGCTGTGATGTCGGCATGCAGGGGGAAGCTGAGGCAGGAAGACAGCCAGGAGTTCCAGGTCACCTCAAAATAAATAAACAAAACTTTCAGGAATACACAAGTATGTGCGCATTAAATGATGCATTCTTAGTAGTCAGTGAGTCACAGTCAAAATATCACAAGTAAAAGTAAGAACTAGTCTGAGATTCATGGAAATAAAACAAAGCACACCAGAACATATGAGCTTCATCTAAAGCACACTAACAGGGAAATTCCTATCTGTAACTTCTGGATTAAGAGAGAGATCACAAACTGACTACCTAATTCACTGTCTCAAGACACCAAGAAAAGAGAAAACTGAATTCAAAGCTAGCAAAAGGAAATACATTCACACAGAACTCAATAATTAGGGAATACAAAGTCACTGGATAAAATTTACAATTGGTTCTTTGACAGGAAATTGACATGCTCTTAAGTAGATTGACCAAGAAAAAAATTAGAGAAGCCTATAGATGCAGGAATGAAAAAGGAAGAACCACCAGGCACTGGAAATAAGGACTGTAAGGAAATACCATACATATGCTAGCAAGTTGGCCATCCCAATGAAATGGACTAATCCCTGAAGAGAGAACTATAAACTGACTCAAGGAGTCAGACACGTTGAGTAGTTCTTTAACAAGAAAAGGAATTACATTAGTAGTCACAAAACTTCCAACTTAAAGAAGCCCAGGACTCAATGGATCCCTCCATGAACCCTACCAATTATTTAAAGAATTAATACCAAACTCTCCTTGAAGTCATATAAAACATGAAAGAGAGAACATGTCTCAACTTCTTCAATATGATCCTACTGTGAAAACTAAGCAACTCTCTCTCTGGAGAAAAAAATTTAGACAAATATTCTTTAAGAATATACATCTAGCTGGGTGTGGTGGCGCACGCCTTTAATCCTAGCACTTGGGAGGCAGAGGCAGGTGGATCTTTGTGAGTTCAAGGCCAGCCTAGTCTACAGAGTGTGTTCCAGGACAGCTGGGGCTACAGGGAGACCCTGTCTCGAAAAGACCCCCCCCCAAAAAAAGAGGATATACATCTAGCTGGACGTAGTGGTGCATGCCTTTAATCCTAGCACTCAGGAAGCAGAGAGGCAGATGGATTTTTGTGAGTTCAAGGCCAGCCTGGTCTACATAGTGAGTTCTAAGACAGCTGAAACTAGAGGGAAACACTGTCTCAAAAAAGACCAAAAAAAAAAAAAAAAAAAAAAAAAGAAAAAGAATATATATCTAAAATCCTCAACACACTACAAAACAAATCCAGTAACATGCAAAAATGACTATACAACAGAACCAAGAGCAACAGATCCCAGGAATAGAGGGCTGGTTTAGTATCCAATATCTGCCAATATAATAATACATTGAAAAATACAGGGCAAAAGACACAGAATCACATTAATCCATGCAGAGGAAGCATTTCACCGATTTCCTACACATTTTTGAAAAAAAATACTCAACAGCCAAACATAGAAGTTTCTCTTAAAGAAAGGCACCCATGAAAATCCCACAGCAAGCAGGATACTCAATCCCGAAAGGTGGATGACTCTCCCATGAGAGTCAGAGCTTCCTATGGATGCCCCTGCTGACGCTTCTTACCAACACTCACCCCCAGGGTCTATCTGGGGCATTAGGCAAGAGGCACCAATAAAAGTGCTCAGATCAGAAAAGCCAGAAGGCAAAGTACTTGACTTGCAGATGATATGACCCAAAATATAAAAACTCCAAGGCATTCATAAGAAGAATATTACCACTAATGAATGGGTTCAACAAAGTTGCAGAATGGGAGATCAATATACAAAATCAATGGCATCCTTACATTCTTTGTATGAAAAAAATCTAAAAACCAAACTGAGAAGCAATTGTACTTACAATGACATCAAACAAATAAAATGTTGAGGAATAAACTTAATAGTAATTGCAAGGCTTACACATTTATATAAAAACATCTGTGATATTTACATTAGTGATTAATGAGGTATGTGGCAGTTATTTTTGATAAATGGATCAACTGAGAAAGCACACACAAGACCTTAAATGTAGATGTGCCTAACAAGAGCTCTTCAAACCACAATGCAAACACTGAGGGAATGGAATTGAGTAATGGACAAATCTACAGTTCAGCCCACTTGAAGTAGATTATATGATAAAGTACTGTCCAAAGAACTGTAAAATATAGCTTGTTTTAAAATACAAATGACATATTTGCCAAGAGAGCACATTCTAATCCAGAATCAAGTCACAGAAACACCCTGGGAAATCCCAGTAAGAATGTGAATGATGGTCAGAAATCTAAAAGTCTATGGCCCAAAAGGAATTCCCAAGGAGAGCTAGAAAGTATTTGGCACCAGATAAAAATGATACCCCATGCTGGGCTCTTGTCTGGCTTTGCAGAGTCTTCTGCATGCTGTGAGTTCATGGTGTCCAGGAACCTCATTCCTTTTACCCATCCACCACCGCTGGCTCTTACCAATTTTTGGCCTCCTCTTCCTCAATGGTCCCTGAGCCTTGGGCGGAGGGTGTGATACAGCTTCCCGCTTTAGGGCTGAGTATTGCTCTACAGGCTCTGACCCTTTCCACATCAACAATTCGTGGATCTCTGTATTAATCACCATCTGCTACCAAAAGAAGCCTCTCTGGTGAGAGGTGAGAGATGCAACAATCTATAGGTGTAATAATAAGTCATTAGGAGTTAGTTTAATATTATGTCTATTTAGTAGAGGGATAGCAGTAGTTCTCCCTACAGCCTGTGACCCATCTAGCTACATGTTCCTGCCTTGATAACAGTGAGAGTTATGGACTCCATCTTGTGAAGTGTGCCTTAAATCCAACTAGAAGGTAGTTGTTTACTCCCATAATATTCATGCCATTATTGTACCAGTAGGCATATTTTTCAAGCCAGTTGTTACTGTAGCTCACAGGGTTCTCAGCTAGGTAAGGTTTCTCTGCCAGTAATATGCTTAGCACCTTCTAATACAAGGAAAGCTAGGCAGCAGAGATGTAGATTCAAGGTTGGTACCAGCTTGAGTTTTCCTTGCTTGTTCTGTGACTCGGGAATGTGGTGTCTTCAGCAATAGGGTCTGGTGGGCAGGAAACCCCAAATATAGCTGAGGGTCTCTTGGCATTGGTGAATGCTGAGAGGACAGTCAGTTTTCCTAATTGTTGGGCCAAGGGATAGACTCAGACCCAAGAGCCTTTGGGAGATCCAGATTAGGCTCTTTAGTCCTTTAAAACAGACAAATAATAGAAAGAACATGAAGTTGGGGGAAGATGGAGCAGAGGGTGGAAATGGTCTGAATACAATCAAAATACATTGCATGAAATTCTCAAATCAACAAAACTTTTAAAAAAATAGATATAGCTAAGTGTCTTTTTTCAGTGCTTCTAATGTGAAAAGGAGACTAATTGAATGATCTTTTATTTTAACAGAACAGTTCTATTTTTGCAGCTGGAGAGATAGATCAGCTGTTAAGAGTGTACACTGCTTTTGCGGAGGACCCAGCACTCACATTGGGAGGCTCACAACCTTCTGTAACTCTAGTTCCAGGGAATCCCACACCCTCTTCTCTCCTTTGCAGGCACCAGGCACATAAGTGATGAACATACAGACATGCAGGTAAAACACTCATGCACATCAAACTTTTTAAAAGACTTTATTTTCTGAGTCAGGAAGATCACAAGTTCAAGGCCAGCCTGGGGCACATGAAAAGATAGAATCTTTAAGAAAACAATTCTTTTATAATTTATTAATGTATATGAACATTGTTTCCAAGGAATAAGAATTGTCATATTTATTTATACAGTCACATTTCATATAGGATAAAATTTTAAACTTTGGAACTATTTCCAAAATATCTGTATATGTTTTAATTACTTGTACAGTTGCTATCTTGATAACTATTTCAGCTTTAAAAATGACATCACAGGGGCTGGAGAGATAGCCTAGCAGTTAAGAGCGCCGACCACTCTTACAGAGGACCCGGGTTCAATCCCCAGTACCCACATGGCGGCTGAAAACCATCTGAAAGTCCAATTCCAGGAGAACTCCAGTTCCAGGGGAATCTGACACCCTCTTCTGACCTCCGCAGCATTGCACGACACAGGTGCACAAACCTGCATGCAGACAGTACATTCATACACATACAGAAATAAAAAAATTAAATAAATTTTTTTAAAAATGACATCACAAATTTCAATATCAGATGCTGTTAATACCAAAGTACTAAATAAAGAGGAAACAGCCCAAGTTCCTGGCCTAGGAAAGAGTCTGTTACCTCAGCTCCCACTCCAAGAAAACAGAAGGGAAAAATAAAATCTAAAGGAAGCATAAGAAAAGGACCAAGGATAGAGCCTAAAGTCAGAGAAACTGAAAAGAGAGAGCCATAATTGAATCAATTGAAATCCAAGTTTGAACCTTTGAGAAGATCAACAGAGTGGTAATCCTCTAGAGAACCAATCAGGGGCTAGCAGTCTACAAGGGTCACCTTTTTTACATTTATCTTCTAGCTTGCATCATCTCTAATTTTCTTTTCTATTCTTACAGATTGCCAACTAATGAGTTGGAATTTCGACTGGCTTGACATCCATGCACATAGTGGCAACATCAACTGGACTCAGTGGTTATTAAAAAATAAAAAAGAAGAAAAAAATAAATAAATAGATAAATAATAAATAAATAAATAAATAAAATAAATAAATAAATAAAAAGAAAAAAAAGAAAAAAATGTAAGGGCTGTGGAGAGATAGGGGTGAATCATGAGACTACAGGAATATAGTCTGGACTCCTGATTGATCAACATGTCTGTGCATACAAGCTTCTCCAACTGGTCTATGGGAACCTTGGGTTGTTCAAAATTTGGACATAGATACTTGCAAAATGCACCAATTACCTGATTGTATGACATAATGAGTGACGTCAGTGCTATCTGCAAACAACTGTGTCATTGTATTTTAGAATCCCTTAAAAAATAAATTAATTAAAAACAAAAATAAAAAAATAAAAAAGAAGAAAAAAATAAATAAAGAGTACATGAAATTGGGAGGGAGAAGGGACTAGAGAGCTGACTCAGCAGTCCAGAGCACTGGCTGCTCTTGTAGAGGTCCTGAGTTTGGTTCTCAGCACCTATATGTCAGCTAACATCCATAACTGCACACACATGGTGCACTTACACGCATGCAGAATTCTCACACACATAAAGATAAATTAATTAATTGTTTTTAAGAAATTGGGAGGGAAATCTTGGGGATGGGTGTGTAGGAGGAGTTGGAGGAGAGGGACTGGAGTATATTTGATCATTGTATACATTTATGAAATGCTCAAATAAACAATAAAAATTTCAATGGGACTTGCTATTTAGATCATCCCATGATTTACTATATTAACAAACTAAAACAAAAAAATCAATATATTCAGAAAAGGCATTTGGAAAAATCTAACATGCACTTCGGATCAAAATTCTCTGCATCTTAGGAGTAGAAAGACTCTTCTACAACATAATAAAGACCAGGTACCATAGCCTACATTTAGCAACATACTTAGCAATAAAAGACTGAACATTTGCTCCTTATTGTGGAAAATTAAGCAAGGATGTCTGTTCACAACACTTTTATACAAGCTGGTATTGTATCTCACATTTAGCAAATATAGCAAGGGAGGAAAGAAAGAAAGAAAGAAAGAAAGAAAGAAAGAAAGAAAGAAAGAAAGAAAGAGAGAGAGAGAGAGAGAGAGAGAGAGAGAGAGAGAGAAGGGGGAGGCAGCAAAGGAATCTGGTTTGAAAAGAAGAAACATTCTTTACTCTCAGTCAACCTGAGAGGTTACATGGAAAATTCCACTGTGTCTACAGAAACATCCTGAGAATTAATGAGTGGATTTAACATTGCTGCAGGATATATAATCAATATTTTAAAAATCAATTCTGTTTTTTTCTACTAGCAAAAAAACAATAAAATATTGTATTGCGCACAGCCTGATGGCCATAATTAATAATAATATACCATTTATTTCAAAACTGCTAAAAGAATATAGATTTTAAATGTTCTCATCACAAAAATAAGTAGGTGAGATGATCGATGAGTTAACAGCTTGCCTTAATCTTTTAACTATGTGTGCACTTGTCAAACATCACGTTGTACCTCATAAATACATACAATGATTATTTCCCAAATAAAAATTTAGAGATGTACCTTAAAAGCACTGCTATTGGGTTTTGTTCTTCTAGGGAGATGAACACCTGGTTCTCACTATCTCCTTCCCACCAGGAACAGGTAAAACCCTGATCCCCACACAGTCATCCCCCAATACCACATGGGTTAGCTTAAGACACTGTGAACAGCAATATCTTCTGATGCTCAAGTCCCTTAGTAGACACATTCGCCTACACCCTCCCATGTACTTTTGCATGTATATGTTGCATGTACACATATGCATAGGTGTGTACAGGTGTACCTGTGCAGGCCAGAGACTGATGTCAGGTGCCTTCCTCTATAGCTCTCCACTTTATTGTTTCATTTTTGGTTTTTGTTTTGTTTTGTTTTGTTTTGTTTTGTTTTGTTTTTGAGACAGGGTCTTACTAAGTAGCCCCGGCTGACCTGGAACTTGCTATTTAGATCATTCCAGGTTGGCCTTGAACTCATAGAAGTCTACCTGCTCTGCCTCCTGAGTGCTGGGATCAAAGGCCTCACCACCGTGCCAGACCCTTGTTTTCCTTTTTTTTTTTTTAATTTTTTTTTGTTTACCCCCAAGATACTGCAGCAGTACAGTTTGCTGTGCCTGTCATTATTGTGGCATCAAAGCTGGGGTTTGATGACTGACTTTCTCCCATAACAGCTTGCATAATATTCTCTAGAACTATGAGAGCTGGTCTTTAGGGAGGAAGCTTCCAGGTCAGTTCCAGCTTCTTTGCTCCAAGTTCTGTGTCCAAACTATGTCTCATCTTCAGCAATAGGGTCTTAGCTTCCAGCTCTGGGAGGTAACCAAGACTCTGAGAGTAACCCGTGTTATTCTGAGAGTCTCTTGGACTACCCTGACTACCAACTCAAAGGGGGGTTTCAACTGTGTAACACTGTGTTTCTTATGTTACAGTCTTCAGGTATACATATGCATGTACTCATGTTCAGATGTTGTATCTGTATTTTTCAGTAGGATTTTTAGCTAATATATTTCCCTTCTCGGTATTTTCACACACGCTAAGCTTTATTTATCTCTCTTCTCTCTCTGCCTGACTAACCTCCCTCCTCCCTCCCCAGGTAAAGGTTAAACTACCCCCATTTTCCCTTGATAATACTTGTCTTCTATTATCCCCCCTCTCTTGAGCTTTTCTTCCCTTTTACCCCCATGGTACTTTATGTTTCCTTCCCTCCTTAAATGCTGAGAACTCATGTGTGACACTGTAAGCAGCCAAACACACATGGCTGGAGAGATCATAGACACTGGGGAAAACCCTATCTCCTTCATATCCCTAAACAAATGTAATTTCCTTTTTAAAATTTATTATTATTATTATTATTTTATGTGTATGGAATGTACTATCTGCATGTAGGTTAGTGCAACCCATGTCAGCGCAATGACTGTGGAGGTTGTCAAGAGGGGTTCTGAGATTGCCCCGGGAACATGGAGTTTAAAGATGGTTCTAGGCACCATGTGGGTGCTAGGGAATTGAATCTGGGTCCTCTCAAGAGCAGTAGGGTTTCTAAATCACGATGAAAGCCATCCTCCAGCCCCAACCAAATGTAATTTTCTTACTGTGTACTAAATAGTGATCCTTTATTTTACAAGACGAGTATTGCCAGTGACTGCTCATCTCAAAGAAGCTTCTTTTTGGCAAAAAGTGAAATTAGAGACATATAGCGATAGTCCAAACCTGGTCACACACAGAGAATACAGTTCTGGACACACCCAACCCTAAGTGATACATCTCAATGGAACATAATGGAATGTGGGTAGAGAGAATGTAGCTCTCAACTCTCACCAAGGAAGCTTCCTTACGTGTCAGAGTGCCATGTACACAGAAGGCCACTACTGCCCAAAATGTAGAGAATAAGAGACAATAGAGAGCGTGTCCCTAGATAGGACTCCTATATTAAACCTCACCCACTCATGATTTGGGGACCATTGCAGAAGAACTAGCAGAAAGAGCCAAGGGTGGTGCATGACCACAAGGAAACAGATCTTACAGGCTCCTGGGAACTTTGCTATTGAGACTTTAAACAATGATAGTGTACACGACCCTGCAAACTCCAGATAGACAGAATCCAGCCATAGACCTGGGGGAAAAACAAAGAAGCAAAGCACAGAAGACAAGAAGAAAGAAGAGAAAGAAAAGAAACATAAAGAGAAAGGAAGAGAAGGAAGGAAGGAAGGAAGGAAGGAGGAAGGAGTGAAGGGAAGGGAGGAAGGAAGGAGGAAGTAAGGAAGGAAGGAAAGGAAGGAAGAAGAGGGAGAGCAGAACAAAAAAGAAGAAAAAAAAAAAAAAGCAGGAAGGAAGGAAGGAGGACGGAAGGAGAGTAAGAAGGAAGGAAGGAAGGAAGGAAGGAAGAAGGAGGGAAAGAAAAGGGAGAGGTTATGCTTCCTGCAGAATTTAGAAAAGCTTGCAGATGTAGAAATAAGCATAGTTGTGACCTGGTAAGCTACTGCCTGGGGTAAGGATTCTGGGAAGGAAACGTGAGGCTGTCCTTAAAGGACTCATTAGTGTGGCTTAAGGTTAGCTGGCATTCCTTGGGATGGTTTCCTCGCTGGGCAGGTGTATTATTACTTTGTTATTGTTGTTGCTGCCATAAAATACCATAAATAAGGTAACTTATAGAAGGAAGAGTTTATGGACTTACAGTTCCAGAGGAATAAGTCTGTAATGGCAGGGAAGCATGGCCACGGCGGTGGCCGGGCAGGAAGCTAAATGCTGACATCTTCCAACAGGCACGGAAAGAAAGCGACAAACTGCGAAGTGGGAAAGCTATATATTCTCAAAGCCCAGCCAGTGACCTACTTCCTCCTAAGCCTCCACAAACAGCACCACCAACTGGAACCAAGTGTCTGAATATTTGGAGCCTAGGTGGACATTCCTCATTTCGAATACCACACCAGGTGATTGGCCTGGCCCAGCTGGAATGTTAGGTCTCCGCCTAGGCCAGAGATTCTATTCTCTTGAACAAGAGGTTTTGTTTTGTTTTGGTTTTTGGTTTCGGGGTTTGTTTTTTTTTTCCTTAATGGGCCTTGTTCTAGTTTGTTCTCATTGCTGTGAACAAAATACCCACCCAACCAATCCCAACTCGGAGGCAAGGGTTTAATTGTCTCCGATCTCCTGGGTCATGGTTCATAACTTAGGGAGCCCACAGGTCGAACTCAGGGCAGAAACGTGGAGACAGAAGCTGAAGCACAGGCCACGGAGACAAACACTGCTTACCACCTTGCTCCCCTGACCCATTCGCCAACTGCTTTTTTTTTTTTTTAACCATTCTTATTTATTTATTTATTTTGTCTGTGTATGACTGTACGTCGCATGCAGGTTTGTGCACCCGTGTCGTGCAATGCCGCGGAGGTCAGAAGAGGGTCTCGGATTCCCCTGGAACTGGAGTTCTCCTGGAATTGGAGTTTCAGACGGTTCTCGGCCGCCATGTGGGTGCTGGGGATTGAACCCGGGTCCTCTGCAAGAGCGGTCGGCGCTCTTAACCGCTAGGCCATCTCTCCAGCCCCAGGCCAACTGCTTTCTTATGCAACACAGAACAACTTGCCCACGGGTGGCACCATTCACAGTTGGCTGGGCTCTTCCATATTACTCAACAATCAAGAAAATACCCCACAGACATGGCCACAGGCCAGTCCAATGGAAGTATATCTGCAAATGAGGCTCCATCTACCCAGGTGTGTCAAGTTGACACTAAAGCTACCCAGCACAGGCCTTTATTGCTATTCTAACACCAATGAAATTATTTGCCACTGTTTTGTTATAGAGGCTCAGTTGGTTGACTTCACAGATGCTGGACCCGTGCATGCAGATAGCTGATTTCTTTAATGCAGAAAGAAGAGGAGTAGGACCTGAGAAGTGGCCCGAGTGAACCCTTGTTTTTGTCCTTGAGTTTTGTTTTGGTGTTTTATCTCTGCTTCATTTACTCCTGACCTTAAGGCTCTCATTGAGGTTGATATCACAGGTCTTCTCCAGCCACTCTTCACCTTATATGCTGGTAGGGTCTCTCATTTAAATGGAAAACTTGCATAGGTGGGTTCCTATGTCTCTGCTGGAACACTGGAATTACATGTGATCCTCACCCTTGGGTGGCAAGCACTTGACCCACTGAGCTACTGCTCCAACTCACCCAAAAGAGAAATCTTAAAATAAGAAATGCAAGTGGCCAATAACCATTTTACAAAGTATTCAACATCCTTAGCCCTCAGAGAAATGCAGATTAAGACCACTTAGAGGTTCCATCTCATCCAGATCAAAATGGCTATCATCAACAAAAGAAAGGACTAAAATACTGGTGAGGATGTGTGAAAAGAGGAGCCCTTATACTGTTAGTGGAAATAGAAAGTGGTACAGCCTTATTGATGTTGCAAGGGAGATAGGACAGGAATTGGAGGGGAAGGAATCAGAGATGGATTGGAGGGGAGGGAATGGAAGGTGGGTTAGCAAACACATTATATGCAAGTATGAATATTCAATGATATATAATTTTTAAAAAACTAAAATTAGCCAGGTCAGGTGGCACAGGCCTTTAATTTTGTACTCAGGAGGCAGAGGCAGGGGATCTCTATGAGATCAAGGCTAGCCTGGTCTACATAGTGAGTTCCAGGCCAGCTGGAGCTATGAGAAGATCTTGCCTCAAGGAAAAAAAAAAAAAACAAAAATTGAAAAACACTAAATCTACCATAGCGACCCATCTATACTATAATATATATATATATATATATATATATATGACCATGTATACAATGGAATCTTATTCAGCCATAAAGAAAAATAAATTACATTTGCATGAAAATTGATAGAACTGAAAATTACTATCTTAGACAAAGTACACTGGATACAAAGAGAAGTCAATCATGTTTTCTCTCATATGAAGATCCCAGATTTCAATCATAGGTGTGTAAGTATAGACTGAAACTAGAAAGGGGATTGAACCACCATATTCATAATAATCAAACCCTAGAAACAGCCCAAGCAAGCAACCACCAACACATAGATGATAGACAAACTTTGTATATTCACACCATGAACTATCACTGAGGATAAGATAAATGAAATATCGTTACATGCAAAGACACCACAAATCTCAAAATAATTATTGCAAGTTAAAGAAGCCAAACAAAAGAAGTCTCTACTGCATGCTTTCCATTTTTAAAATGCAGTGTTTGAAGTGACAGGAAAAGGATGAGTGGTTGCCTAGGCGTCTTTGGGTGAGGGAGGGGTGGAGAGACTCCTGAGGGACCACGGGTGCCGTGGGCTGACGGATTTGTTCATTATCTTCCCTCCCTTTGTTCATCTGTATGGACTGAACGGGAGAGCATGGAGCTCTGATAAATTAAGTTGATTGCCTTCATTAGTAAAAACAAAACAAAAAAATAACCCAGAAGATTAATTTCTTCTTTATCTCAATTTGAAAATAAAGAATAATAAATGGACACATTTGGACTAAATTGGAAGATTCTATCGCTGAGCAGACTTGAAGAATTTTACACTTTGAAAGAAGCCTCTTTAACAGAGGTCCTGTCTCTTTGGGCTGCTGCTGGGTCCTGAAGACCTATGCATCTGTTGAAAGACATGGGCCAAGTTGGACAGACAAGAGAGTCCAGGAAAGCCCATTAACACCTTCGCATGGAATAAACTGGAATGCGTAGTGGGTCATGAATTTACATTTCTTTTGATAAATGGTCCGATAACTTAGAGTTAAAACAAACAATCCTCTCTCTCTCTCTCTCTCTCTCTCTCTCTCTCTCTCTCTCACACACACACACACACACACACACATACACACACACACACACACACACACACGCACACACACACAGCTGGAGATATCTCTACATAAGCTGAAGTCACAGTGCAATCTTCAGCACACCCAATCACTGAATTTCAGTCTTAAAGACAGGGTAGCACCGTTCCCAGTGAGTGACTGTCTGTGTTGTAGGAATACCTGGTTGAAGCTGGTTAGTAGTGAGCCTCGCCACTGTGCTAGTGTGTTGTAGGAATACCTGGTCCAAGCTGGTTAGTAGTGAGCCTCGCCACTGTGCTAGTGTGTTGTAGGAATACCTGGTCCAAGCTGGTTAGTAGTGAGCCTCGCCACTGTGCTAGTGTGTTGTAGGAATACCTGGTCCAAGCTGGTTAGTAGTGAGCCTCGCCACTGTGCTAGTGTGTTGTAGGAATACCTGGTCCAAGCTGGTTAGTAGTGCAGCCCAGGCCCAGACAAGACAGTGAACATCACCACTGTGCTAGTTCAGCACTGATCTTGCCGCCTCTGCTGGCCTGGCATCACTGTGTTGGAACCCTACCGTGTCATGTTCCTCACATGTTGGAACCCCACCATGTCATGCTCCTCAAGTGTTGGAACCCCACCATGTCATGTTCTTCACGTGTTGGAACCCTACCATGTCATGCTCCTCACGTGTTGGAACCTCACCATGTCGCATTCCTCAAGTGTTGGAACCCCACCATGTCATGTTCCTCACATGTTGGAACCTCACCATGTCATGCTCCTAACATGTTGGAACCCCACCATGTCATGTTCTTCACATGTTGGAACCCCACCATGTCATGTTCTTCACATGTTGGGACCCTACCATGCCATGTTCCTCACATGTTGGAACCCCACCATGTCATGTTCTTCACATGTTGGAACCACACCATGTCATGTTCCTCACATGTTGGAACCCCACCATGTCATGTTCCTCAAGTGTTGGAACCTCACCATGTCATGCTCCTCACGTGTTAGAACCCCACCATGTCATGTTCCTCAAGTGTTGGAACCCCACCATGTCATGTTCCTCACATGTTGGAACCCCACCATGTCATGTTCCTCAAGTGTTGGAACCCCACCATGTCATGTTCCTCAAGTGTTGGAACCCCACCATGTCATGTTCCTCACATGTTGGAACCCCACCATGTCATGTTCCTCATATGTTGGAACCCCACCATGTCACGTTCCTTAAGTGTTGGAACCCACCATGTCACGTTCCTTAAGTGTTGGAACCCCACCGTGTCATGTTCCTTAAGTGTTGGAACCCCACCATGTCATGCTCCTCAAGTGTTGGAACCCCACCATGTCATTTCCTCATGTTTTGGAACCCTATCATGTCATGTTTCTCACGTGTTAGAACCACACCATGTCATATTCCTCACATGTTGGAACCTCCCACCATGTCATATTCCTCAAGTGTTGGAACCCCACCATGTCATGTTCTTCACATGTTGGAACCCCACCATGTCATGTTCTTCACATGTTGGAACCCTACCCTGTCATGCTCCTCACATATTGGAACCCCATAATGTCATGTTCTTCACATGTTGGGACCCTACCATGTCATGCTCCTCACATATTGGAACCCCATAATGTCATGTTCTTCACATGTTGGGACCCTAGCATGTCATATTCTTCACATGTTAGAACCCCACCATGTCATGCTCCTCAAGTGTTGGAACCCCACCATGTCAATGTTCCTCATGTGTTGGAACCCCACCATGTCAATGTTCCTCATGTGTTGGAACCCCACCATGTCATGCTCCTCATGTGTTGGAACCCCACCATGTCAATGTTCCTCATGTGTTGGAACCCTATCATGTCATGTTCCTCACGTGTTGGAACCCTATCATGTCATGTTCCTCCCAGGTCCACCAGTATCTTTCTTTCCTAGATTTCAGTCTACATGCATGAACATGGGGAACAAGAGCATCTCAAGCCATCTTCTAGAAGTCCCATGAAGCAAAATCACAGAACACCCTCAGAGAGGTCCCAGAAACATTGGCCCTTAGTAGGGCTATGTCTGAAGCAGAGAACATTTGTCCTTAGTAGGGCTATGTCTGAAGCAGAGAACATTTGTTTATTAAACCCATCCTGCACCAGAGTCAACTGGCCAAATAGATTTGGTTTCAAGAATATCCTAAATATCCTAAATATGGAACAGGGACAAAGAAATTAGATGTCATTAGCAAAGTATGTATTTAGCTATTAATTCTACAAATATTGATTTTGCAGGTGCCAACACAGCGATGAAGGTAGACAGAATGCTTGCCCTCCAGAGTGTCCGTAAGTGAACATGATGCCTTGTGAAGAGCAGCCGGCTGGGGGTGAACTGTAACCAAATTAGGAGCTCAGAGATGCCAGACACAGGGAAGATGGTTCTGAGCAAGGCTCGAAGGACATGAGGGAACTATGCAAATTATGCAGGGGAGGGAGGCAGGGAAGAGCAGAGGCTCCTATGCAGGTGTCTGCAGTGCTGAGAACTTCAGGAAGGAGCTTGTTACAGAGCAGTTAAGGGAGACATCCAATTCAACCTCTGGTCTCCAACACGCATGCATACATGTGAACACATACACATATACACATATACATGAACATGGACCTAGGTACATGAGTATACAAAACATGAAATGACCTTAACCATGTTTGGCTGTATTAACCCATGCAAAGAGTTATCAGGCAGTCTGCTTGTCATGCCACTCTTCTCCTGAACTTCTCATGTTCTAAAATTGAAACCATCTCCATCAAACACTAAGCCCCAGGGTGCCCTGCCTTGCCCCAGGCAGCCTCCGTCCTGTATCCTCTTTCTATGAATCTAATTCCGTTCCAGGTCTCCTGTTAGTAAAATCAAACAGCATTCAGTCTACTGTGAGTGGCTTATTCTCCTTAGTAGAACATTTATCCACATGTGAATATATTTAAGAAATCCCTTCATTTTCTCATTAAAAGATTCATTTTTATTTATGTGTGTGAGTGTCATGGGGTGGGAAGTATGTGCCCATTTGTGTAGTGTCATTGGAGGCTACAAGAAGGGGTCAGATCCTCTGGATCCAGAGTTGTGAGCCACAAGACATGGGTGCTGGGTGCTGCAAACTTGGGTTTGCAAGAGCAGTCCTCATTCTTAACTGCTGAGTCCATCTCTCCAGCTCCTTCTTCCTTTTGAAGGTTAAATTTTATCCCACCATGTGGGGATTCCAATATTGTCTACCCAATCACCCAGGCATGGACATGGGTTGCTTGTATCTCAAGGCTCCTGTGAATAATATTGCAGTAAATTTGAGTGTACAAACATCTTTCAAGATGCTGATTTCTTCTAACTCTTGTTCCACATGTTCCAAGAGCCTTAGGTAAAGAGATTCCATTGTAGAAGTGTCACTTGGGGCTGGCCATCTCTCGGTCACTTATTCTCTGTGTGTAACCAGTTGTGGAACTCTGTAATGGTCTCCATTTGTTGCATAAAGAAGCTTCTTTCATGAGTGTTGACTGGTATACTTGTCTGTAAATATAAGGATCCGTATTTGGCATGTAGTAAGAAATTACATTTGTCTAGGGATATGGAAAAGATAGGATTTTCTTTGAGATCTCTGCCCCCCCCATGTGTATTTGGGTAATAATGCATCTCTCAACTCTCACCAATGACGATTCCTCATGCAACAGAATACGATAAATACAGAAGGCCACAAATGGCCAAAGTGGAGAGAATAAGACCCTGTCCCTGGATAGGGCTGATATTAAACTAAACTTCACCTATCTATGGCTTAGGAACCATTGCAGAAGAGAGGGTGGAAAGATTATACATGTCAGGGTTGGTGTATGATCATAAGAAAACAAAGTCTTCCAGGCCTCTGGGAACTTGCTCATATGCACAAGATCCATGCAGACTCAATCAGACATAAGCCCAGAATAGAACTTGGAAATGGGCAGCAGGCCCCAAACTTAGCTGAGAAACTATTGGTGATTACTGCTGGATGAGGGAGAGTTGACCTTTAAGGGAGACACTCTAGATAGGCTGACTAGACTCCAGTTGGATGAACTTGCACTGAGGGACATCTGGGTACACAAAGTTGACTCAATAAGCCTTAACATATATGACAGAATGCACAAAATTCAGTGGTGGGGTTATGGGGGGGTGTAAGATAATTAAGATGTTTTGTATGAAATGCACAAAAATTCAATAAAAACTATACAATTCAAACAAGAAAAAGAAAGATGCTGATCTCCATTCTTTGAGTTGGGACAGTTGCCGAGCTTCAGGGTAATTCTATTTTTAACATTTGGGGTCCTGCCATGCTGTTTTCTTGCTGCAGTGTTTACAGAGCTCCTAGGAGATCCAGGAATGGTAGTAGAGATGTTACCAAGGAGGCTGAGGAAGCTCGCTCTTGGCCCCTGCCAGATTAGGAGATGGAAACTGCATGCAGAAACTTGCCTGGGGTACCTCACAGGAGAAGAGAAGAAAAGAGAGTAGACTCAGCAGATGGATGGTTTGAAGAGATATGCAATCCCAAACAGGCCTCGCTTGACTCCACAGGCTGAAGCTGAAAATGTCTTGAAGCTTGCCTTACCTTGAGGCAAGGATCACCCTGTCACTGGTGTAAGATGACTCCAGGACACACATTTGACTTCTACCAGGCACTTGTCTTCATAAGGGGTGACCCCCAGGGAGGAGTTTATGGAGAGCCTTCAACTACCAGGGCCAGAGCAGTATACAACAGCCCTCCCTGCTGAGCCCCTGCTACTGTCTGTGCAGTTGGAAACAGTGGCTTGGCCAATGGTGCCGGCAGCAGAGCCATGAGCAGTATTAATTATTTTTTTTTTTGTCTTTTCGAGACAGGGTCTCCCTGTAGCCCCAGCTGTCCTGGAACTTACTCTGTAGACCAGGCTGGCCTTGAACTCACAAAGATCCACCTGCCTCTACCTCCCAAGTGCTAGGATTAAAGGCGTGAGCCACCACACCCGGCGAGCAGTATTAATTTTTATATTATCTTAAAGTTAGATTTAAAATATCATTTGGTCAAGATTGAACATATGATTATGTATAAAAAGAATAGGCTAGACTGACCTCAAGGCCCAGCAGCTGGAACTATCAAGTCACCATTAGTTGAGACTGACAAGACCAACGTGCAGGTTTGGGCTCTTGTTCCACAGTTTAATCTTAGACATGGTACATAAGAGATGATTGGTCCTCTTCTAGGGCAGGTATAGGGGCAGGGAGCTGATCCAGCTGGGAGGATTCAGAGGAAAAGCCTGGGAGGACGTTAGAAATGTAGAGGACCATTAGACAGAGAAGAGATGGAAGGCTTGAGGCTGAGTGATTCATCAAGGAGAAACAGAGAAGTGTGAGATAGTTCCTGTGAATTCATCAGAAGCATGAGCCAGGCCTCCAGGAACAGGAGAGAAGCAGAAAATTCAGTGTCTCCCCTGTCTGTGGCCACCACCTGAACTCATCACTGGCCTTTCCCACTTCACTGTGCCCTAGGAAGTTCCCCCTTTCATTCAGCCCCTGGCCTTCCAATGGGAACTGGTCAATCCTTCACTACAGTTTTAAAGGACATGGCTTCATAGTATAGTGACCAGTCTTTGTCCCTCAAAAGACATCTCTCCTCTGTCTCCATCTCTCAATGAGGAACCCACACAGATCCAGGAATGTTAACGGCTTATTACAGTTGCTGTTCTCTGGATAGAAGAGCATCTCTTTGCCCTGTGACCTTCTCTAAACAGCCCAGCTATTGCCATTTCTCTAAGAATATCTCCAGAGTTAAACCTATAGTGCCAGGACCCTAACTAATGTATGTGCTGTCCTGGAAGAATTTCCAATCCCTCTCTGCTTCCTGTGCCTGCTCAAAGATGCGATGACCTTTTTTCTGCTCTTCCTACCTCTTCGGCCTCCCCACCATGATGGACTCTAACCATAAGCTAAGTAAATACTTCCTTCTATAAGTTGCTTTGGTCAATGTTTGTTTGTTTGTTTTTTAATTTAATTTTTATTGATGCTTTGTGCATTTCATATACTTTTTCCAATTCTGTTCAGGCTTATTTCCCCTTCCCCTCCCCCCCACCCCCACCCCATCCCAGATCATGCATTCTGCCGTAACTGTCCTGCATCTTTCTCTCAGTTTTTTTTTTTCATTGTTTGTTTGTTTTTTAACACAGCAACAGAAAAGTAACTAACACAGAGCTGGACCTAAAATGCAGCTTAGATAATTTACCAGTCATATTTGGAAAGAGGACAGTATGTCAAGTCCAGGTGCTAATAGGTAGGGAGACGTAAAAGGAAAAACACAAGGGAATCCTTTTTTTCTTATCAGACCAATGTTTTGACCTGAGAGTGAAAATGCAGGAAGCTGCCGGGGGCTGGATGAGAGAGAGGACACACTGATGTCATCACACCTTGAAAACCAGCCCAGTGATGCTGTGTTTCTCTGTCTCATTTCATGGATAGGTGCAGACCAAAGGGAGGGAGGATGTTTCACTTTCTCAGCAGGTTTGGATTTTGCAAGGAGAACAGGAGAGTGTGCAGAAGGAATGCTTGTGCTTGCCCAGGGTTCTTCACAGAACTGACAAGCTCGGGACAGATGCCTTCTTCCCATGCTTGGTTGCACCTGCTCGCCAAGGATTATAAACTTGTTGACTGTTGACCTTCAGCAAGAAAGGGCAGCCAGGGAGAGTCAGCCTCCAGTCCCCAGCAACCAGTCAGCCCCAGCTGCATGAGGGAGGAGGGCTAAGGTGTTATAAGCAGAGAAAGCCATAGGGGAGGCGCTCTCTTGCCGTTTCCTCTGGCTGCTGGGATGTCAGGATCCATGACTAGATAAGGACTTTGCAGTGCAGCCTTAAGAGGCGAGCACCCATGCAAACCTCACCCACTGCCCTGACAGTAAGCCCAGTAAGTTCGCTGGTTTTCCAAACTGCAGTCTGGCAACATTGTACCTGGATTTGTCATAGGACCAAGGGGGGAGAGGGGCAGACATTGTCCATGCCTCCCAGAGGGAATTTTAGCTACCGCAAGTGAAAGAGGAATGCAGCTAATACCATTTGGGTTCCAGAAGGATTCGAGTATTGGTGGCATAGTAAATCTATTGAATCCCACCCAAGGTGCACTGAAGGACACAAGGGGGTTTGTGTATGGTCCTTGTTTCCAATAGGCTTAAATTGGGGCAGGTAGGATAACTTCCTCTTGATATAAGAAAGAATTCGTTATTTGCACACTTCCCATAACAGAATAGCAGACAAGGTGTCTTCAACAACAAAAATTTTATTTTCCGATAGTTCTGGAGCTGGAGCGTGGGCAATCTATGGTCAAGGCACTGGCCAGTTTGCTTCTTGGTGAGAATTGTCCCAAGCTCATAGGTGGCCACCTTCTATGTCTTCATAGCAGATAAAAGAGTCTCTCTCTCTCTCTCTCTCTCTCTCTCTCTCTCTCTCTCTCTCTCTCTCCTCTCTTGCTTGCTCTCTCACTCATTCTCACTCTGTCTCTGTCTCTTTCCCCCCTATAACCTCTGTATAGTCATACTGGGGTCAGATCTTTAGCATACAAATTCTGGAAGGTACACAGGTTAATCTATAGCACCAAGCTCTTTTTCCTCGAAAATTCCTCACCCCTGCCATTTGGTCTATGTAGACAAACTCAGAGAACATTTCTAGATGAAAACCCAACACGCTGCCTGGGCATGAATTTCTCTGTTGACCTCAAATTGCTCCCAGTGTTCCCTTCATACAATGAAGACTGAGGCGCAGTACATTCACACCCAAGCTCCAAAAAGAAAAATGGCATAACAATAACAATGCTATTGATGTCTCTGATAAAGTGAAAACAGTGAGCTTAGAAAGGTCAAACTCATAGAAGCAGAAAATTGAATGATGGTTTCCAGGGTCTAGGGGGAGAGGAGGGTGAGGAGAGACTTGTTCAATGGATGTAATAAAATTATACTTACCGTAAGATGAACAAGTTCCAGAGTGCTGCCGCATAACAAAGAGCTTGTGGTTAATGACATGGCATTGTGCACAAGGGGGGCGGGTGACATGCTAAGTGTGCTTATTAGAAAACAAAAAAGCAAACAGCCCACAAAGGGACCAAAGGGAAGGTGTAGAAGCACCCTAGAAGAAGGTGATATACTTTACTGCCCTGAGTGTGGTGATGCCTTTGCCTGGGTCCAAACTCATGTAATTGCAAGCGTTCAAGTTGCACAGCTTTGCTGAATCTCAATTCATCCTCAAGAAAGTGCTTTTTAAAAGGCAAACTTCAGAACACAGTCCTGGCATGCCCCCCCCCTTTGTTTTCAGAAGACTGTGTATTGCTGTCCTTTGCGAGGGTAGACAGACAAAGCCACAGACCAGACATTTCCTGGCTCATCATGTGGAGGCTGGGAGTCTGACACCCCAGTGCCAGGAAGCGGGACCTCCCCCTGTATCTTCTCATGACCTAACTTCAGTGCTCATTTCTACTCAAATTTCCTCTTCCTACAAGGACACCAGATTGGACTGAGGCTCATGCTAACAACCTCATTTGAACTTGAGTGCCTCTCCAAGGAGCTGGCACCAGATAGTCATGTTGTGAAGTTCTGGGAATGAGTTAGGACCTCAAAATACAGAATTTGGGGAGTCTCAATTCAGTCCATAGAAGATATCAGCACGGAATGAGTGCAGTCTCTCTGTGTATGTTAGAACATCTGTTTGTAAAATCTGCAGGTGTATCTGGAAAGACAAGCAGTAGTGTTTGGGAAGTTCACAAAAATGATATGCCTTTTGCTTGGGGGACTAGACTTGGAGATCAACGAATCTTTGTTTTGATAGGTTTTGTTCTCTATTCTTTACAAGACGATGCATTCATTTGCATATTTGAACCAAAAATAATAAAATCGTTTTAAAACAAGGGGAGGAATGTAGCGCAGGAGGCATCAGGCACTTCGTTATGTAAATAAGGCAATAAGAGGCCAAATTTACCCAGTTTAGTACCAAGTCCAGATGCCTGCGCTTGGGTTCACAGCCAAATGTTGGGCACTTGGGATCTCTGTGAGAGTCCCTCCTCTTTGCTCTCCGGACTGAGTGTGAAGGGTCTGCTTCTGTCCATGTGGTTCGTACTGGTCAGGTGACAGTCTAGACACTTCAGAGTGAGACTAACAGTCCTCACACCAATGCCGGATCCACAGTGTGAACTTGAAATTCACTTTCCTTCCATGGTCTTGGTTTGACCATCAGTAAAGAAACTTGAACTAAATCAATGGTTCTTAACTTAGATTCTTTTTTAAAAAATTAAATTTTATTTTATGTTTACCTTATGCATAGGACTGTTTTGTCTGCATGTGTGTAAGTGCATCCTTCCATGCAATGCCTGCAGAGGCTTAAGAGGAACTGGAACTGGAGATCTGGATGGCTGTTATCCACCATTTGGGTGCTGGAAACTGAACTTGGATCATCTGGAAGAGTGGCCTGTGCTATTAACCACTGAGCCATCTCTCCAGCCCTTAACTTAGAATCCTACCTTAGGTTCTTAAGTAAGCTAAGCAAGAATGACTCCACAGGTAGCTTACAGAACAAGTGAGTAACACCACCCTCCCCCCTCTCTCTTTCTTTCTCTTAACTGATAAGACTAAGTCCAAAAGAATAAAGGGATAATGGTACCAAGAAGGCTGAACTATGATGAAGGAAAAAGAAGAAATCAAAGACAATTTAAGACGTGATTAAGACGAGGTTAAACGCCCAAGAAAGACATGTGCAATTTGTCTTCTACAGCCGGTACTTGCAAGTTTAGTGTTGGGCAGATGGATGGTGTTAAGCCTGGGCCCCTCTGTTCCCCTGTCTAGAGCCCTGGGAAACCCTGTGATTTCTCAACCCAAGTTCCATGTACGTGATGTGGGATCGACAGCCTGTGCTCTGTGGGCTCAGCTCAGGAATAAAACAAGACACAGAAGTACTTGCCAGGGAGCAGAAAACTGGAAGGCAGCAAAGCCCAGAGGGTCCCCAAGCTCCTCTGTGTTCGCACCCACTTCTAGGTCCTACTGGAGATGAGGCATGACCAGGTGGACCCCAGAGGCAGACAGAACCTGAGAGCACATAAGGAAGGTGGAAGGCTTCTTCCATGGGGTAGAAGGCTAAGCAGCCAGCAGAAGCCCTAACCACTGCTCAACTTCGTGTGTGCATATGTGCACCTGTGCCTATGGAAGTCAACACTGAGTGTCTACTTGTTTCTCCACTTTCATTTTTTTGAGACTTAAAGTTTATTTTATTTAATTTATTGAGCTTTTTGTATATTTCATAAAACAAATCAAATTTAGAGCCTCCTATCCATATCCCCCAAGCCCCTCCCCACTGGACCTTATTTAATTTTTAATGTAATGCTTCTCACTGAACCCAGAGCCTGTACAATGAGCTCGACTTGCCACCAGCCCCCAGGACTCTCCTGTCTCCCCATCTCCCTGGCGCTAGGATTGCAGGTGCACTCCATCACACTGGCTTTTTAACGAGCACTGCGACTCTGCTCTTCGTGCAAGCTATGAAGCACTAGTTATCTCCCCAGCCTCACTCAGCAGCTTTTGAGCCCAAAATATTTTCCATACTTTGCTAATAAAGCCAAAGCTGAAGCCAGCATAAAAATCATGGAAGTTGGGTCTACTTCTGAGTCTTCTCATTTTCTTTTTTTTTTTTAATTTGATGCAACTCTTGTAATTAAACACAAATCCTGAATAATGCAAACCTATAATTCATGCAAATTGATCCCTAATGAGATGGAAACAAGCCAGGTTTTAATTTGTTGAACTTGTGGGAGACAGCATAATGAGTTGCAAAGAACAGATGCAAAAAATATGTCCTCTTTTATCTAGAAATGAGCCCAACATTTCATATCTGGGCTTGCATTCATAAGCTTTTAATACCTTCAGTATGATTTTAAATTATTTTTGCTAAGGAGGTGATTGCAAGTCAAAGATCTGCTGACTTACCTGCATGGAAACCTTGCTGCACTCCAGATCCCCAGAGACCCCCAGAGTCGTCAATAGCCTCAGTCCCTAAGATGTGTAAGCTCTGCAAGAGGACTTGATCCATTAATAATATGTAACCCAGCAAATTTTCTAAGTGGACCCATAACCAAAGCCTTGAGGCTTTTTAAAAATGGCGGGGAATTGGTTCTAAACATGGGGAGAGGGCACCACTGTCAGTGTGATTCTAAAATGGAGCGGAAAGAGATAAGCATTAGAAGAGCCTGTAAACCGAATGTAGAGGCATGAATATGCATGCCTTGTTTAGCACGTAATGGGAGAAGAGATTTCTCTTTGTATGTTGGTTCCTCTCATAGCTACACAAAAAGAGCTCAAACACACAGCTTCTCCACGGACTTCTTCCGTGACAGCCCTCCCAGGGCTCCAAGTCTATCCTGTTCACAGTAAACAAAGATTCCTTCCTTGAACAAGATGAGGAACGAGTGTGTACTATACAAGCTGTGCTGCCTAATGTACAAAGTATGGTCTCCATGGAGGTATTATCTGCAGCCCAGCAGAGGTGTGTGTCTGGCCCCATGACTCAGCATAGTGCTTCTAGTAGCATGACTCGGCATGCAGTATGATTCGAAGCTAAGTGTTATTGCAGAGAAAGAATAGAGGCAACACCAGCAGTGAGGAAACACCCAGAGGAAACCCACAGTCTGTGGGGAGTCAGCTGGGATCCACCTGACTCCCATAGCAGTGTGCTGAGGAACGCATGCAAATGTTCTCTATCAGGGAGGAGAGCAGAGACTTGCTGTCCAAGTCTGTTGTTGGCTGTGCTCTTCCAGGTTCTGCAGACCCTGTGCCAAATACCACAGGAGGACAGAGGATCAGATGGAGCTCCCTGCTTATACAGTTCACACCCCTAGAGCTTTCTTTTTATTTTAGGAATGGTAGGAATAGTCTTCGAAATCCAGTGTCCATCTCCCCTCCTGAGGGTTATCAGAATGGCAGTCCCAATGCAGCACTGCTAGTACAGGTGTCTCCTTCACAGGCTTCAGTGAGTTCCGAAGCCGTTATCCTACAGTGAAGAGCGCAGAATCTTGTCCTGGGAGTACAACTTACCCTGGCTAAAAATATAGGAAAATGGGGCCTGGGAAGATGGCTCAGCTTTAAGAGCACTGGATGCTCTTGCAGAGGACCAGAGTTCAGTTCCCAGTATCCACATGGTGGTAACTCCAGTTCCAGGAGATCAACACCTTCTTCTGACCTTGAGCATTGCATGACATGGGTGCATTTACACACATGCAAGCAATACATTCATACACATAAAAATAGGGTAAAAATGATAAAATATTTAATAAAAGAAATCCAAGAAAATTCTTCCCAGACTAGGGAAATCCCCCACGTGTTGATGGCTTTCAGAGGCATGCTGGAGAAAGCACACATTAGGAAAGAGGATGTCATGAGCAATGGTGAACACGAAGTCTTCCCTGAGACAGAGGAAGGCAGGTGCAGAGACAGAGCAGGCACCAGGGATGAGAGCTTTGGGGAACAAAGTGGGAGACGCTGAGGGCAGACAAGTGCCCACAAGCCACATTAGCTCCCTGGGCTGCTATGAGAGTTTACTACGAATGTGGTGACTTTACACAGCACGCATTTAATAATATCCTCTTATAGTTCTGGAAATCAGAAATCTGAAACTCACATTTCAATTTTTTTTGCATTTATTTATTTAGTGTATGACCATGGAAGTCAAAGGACAGTTTGCAGGAGGTGGTTCTCTCCTTCCATCTGTGGGCTCTGAGATCAAACTCGGGACATTGGACTTGGTGGAAAGCACTGCTGGGAAGCAAGCAATTTTGCCTGCCCTGAAATACATTTCAAGGGTTAAATGGATGATTTCCTTCTGTGAGCTCTGAGTGTGTCCATCTCAGTGCCCTTCTCAGCTCCTTGTGGCTTCCTGCATCCTTCAGATGACGACACCTGCTGCAGCCCTGGCATCTTCTTACTTCATCTTTGCAACATTGCCACTATTTCCTCTCTCTCCTAAGGGCTGCTGGGATTTACATTAGACACCCATTCCCAAGAAGGTCCAGGACACACCCCTATCTGAAAATCCTTAACATGATCACACCTGCAAAGCTGGGACCTAGACAGTAACAGTCACATGTTCTAGGGATTGGAACATGGACATCTTTGGGAGCCATGATTCAGGACTCCATACAGTCAGCCACAACTTGTACAAAGCAAAGGGATTTTTAAGCATAAATCATGCATGTTAGTTAACAGACGTGTGTTAAGAACATTACTCAAGAACTGCTGTGGTTTGGGGTCTATAGGCAGACAGACTTTAGAGATACTGGGACTTTGATTACAAACCTCTGTTCTAAAGGAGATATCCTAATGCATATAAAAGTTATGAAACAAGAAGAATTAAAAGGCATTGGGGGAGGAAGGGCAGGGTAGAGGAGGGAGCACAGGGAGGAATTACTAACACTAAGAGCTTTTTAAAAGATCACAGGGAAACTACTGCCATAGAAGCTTTGTAAAATATATACACATGCATCGTAAAAAGATATGAAATGGAGTTATCCTGTCCCGGGGCCAGTAGTGCCACTCCCTGATACCAAGGGAGCAAATGAGAAGCCCAGCGCCAGGGACAGCTTACCTGCTGTGCAGTTGCTGGGCTCTGAGGTCCCATAGGCCTCCACGCAGTATGGACGATCACCGTTGTGCTGGGTTACCCTCCAGAGCATGACAATAATATTCTATTGGTGAGAACACTACTTACTTGAGACATAGAACATGGAAGAATCAATCTGGGGCTGATCTCGATGCTTTATCCCTACCTGACTTCAGGGTGCTGGAAGGTGCTATGCACACTACCAGAGAAGAGGATTAATCACCAACCTTACTGAGCTGGGAGCCCATCAATCTGCACAGAAGACTGGCCTGGCGAGACATGACCGTTGGTGCAGTAGTGGGAGTGGCCAGCCACTTTCTGACGGGTTTTAAGGCCTGTTTACAAGATGAAACCCACGCCTGGCAGTGCTACCACGGGTGAGAGCCTGGTCTTGTCTCAGGGAAACAAGATGGAGAGTGACAGCACAGGACTCCCAGAGTCCTCTGTGCATGCACAGCCATATATGTGCACACACACACACACACACACACACACACACACACACACTTCACTGCTGAAAAGCTCTGCTGAGCATCTGAATGTGGGAAGAGTTACCAATGGGTCCTTGTTCATCCCATTGCAGGTTCACCATGAAACTTCAGTCTCTGAGAACTGCAATGTCTGCAAAGCACAATAACACACAGGGCAGTGAAGGACGTATGCCTGGGTTGGCCTCCCCTTCATCTAGGATTTTGCCTTCTACAATTTCAGATTGCCACAAGGAACCTCATTATAAAAATATTAAATGAAAATACCGATTCATAAGTTTTAAGTCATGCTGCATTCTGAGGCAAGCTGGAGCCATGATGTGGCATTTCCTTTCCCAGCACATCCACACTCTACCTGCTACCCACCTACTAGTCAGTCACCTAGCAGCCTGCTAGGTATCAGGTCAACTCTCACCATGTTGTAGTACTTACATTTAAGTAACCCTTATTTCACTTAATAATGATCTCAAATTACAAGCATAGTCATGCTTGCAATTCAAATATGCTAGAGAGAAGTCATAAATGCTTAAGGGAAAAGGTGAAAGTATAATAAAATCATTTGAGAGAGATGAGCTTCAGATAGTTACTCACACAACTTCCCTTACTATATTGCTATAATAATTACATACATGCTGGAGAGTACTCCACATATTTTATAGTTATTGCTATTAATCTTTTACTCTGCCTGATTTGTAAATATAAATATGAAACTGATTTGTAGATGTAAGATAGTCACAGTATTTATGTGAAGGAAAAAACATTAAATATTGGACTTGGTATTATCTGAGATTTCTCATGGATTAAGAGTTCCTACTAGATACAGCAGGCACATAACCCAGCATAGAGTCAAAAAGTGACAATTGTCTTGGAGCACTGTGATGACCAGATCAGGAATGGTCCTAAAGACAGAGCAGAGGGTGTCTGTCACTCCTTACTGAAAACTAACTGCTTACAACCTATGCTCCAAAGCAGCCCAAGTGTACAAGTCAGAGTATATATAAAATACTATAGCTCTGGGATAGGAAATATAATCATTGAGATTAACAACCTGGGTCAAGCAAGGTTAAATCAAAGAAAAAGGACCAGATTTTGGAATCTTTACTTGTCCCTTTACTTGAATCTGTTTCTTCCAATGATTTGACTAATTAATTGATGGTTACTGGCAACCTCAGGGTGATAATCAAAATATTGAGTGTCCTTACCCTATTCTAGCCATGGAAATGTACCAGATCCCAAGCACTGGACATCCACATTATGCAGAAGAGACGGGGAGCCTGTGGTATAAAGATCTTAGGAGCAGGAAGGCCCCAGCTGCCTGTGGACCACATGTACCCTTCACTCCCCAGAATGTACTCAGGATTACAAGGAGGGACAGGGTGTAGCTCAGTAGTAGAATATTTTCCCAGTGTGTACGAGACCAGGTCAAACTTGGGCATACATACACCCCTCCAATTACAGGCGAGTGTGCTAACTAAAAATCAGCCTGTATGGCTAAAAAGGAGGAGGAGTTACTAGAGATCATCTCACCCAATAAGAAAATGTAGTTTCCATGGTTTGATAAAATATGGCATGCTAACTCCAAGACATGGCTTTAATGAAGGCTGGAAAACATTCGAAGAGAAGAAAGAGACTCACAAATATGACTATCTATGGCTGAATGTTTAAACAGATAAGAATAAATGTTCTTAGCAGAGGTCGACTAGCTTGAACTTTGTGATGCAGCCACACAAAACTTCAACCCACAAATACGTGAGAAAGCAACTCTCCGACCAGATGGATTCTTCCTGCCAATAGCAGCACATCCCACTCCATCCCTTCAGAGCCAAAGCCTCTCCGAGTAGGAAGCACAACACAGATTCTCAAACCCCGAGCCCTGACCCAAGGCAGATTGTGGAGTATATTCCTGATTCAGTAGAAAGTGACAAACACGAAAATTTTTACAAAATCTGTGAGGATTAGCAGAGAGCACAGCACATAGGAGACAAAAGGTTCTGGTTTAAATGTCATCTCCATTACTCAGCAGCCACGTGACTGACCTTAGGTATCAAATTCCTCTTGGTCTCAGTCTACTCCTTCATAAAATGCAGATGAAGATGGTATTATCAAAGACTTTTGTTTTGAAAATGAAAATGACAGATAATTGTCTGTAATTAGGTAATTGTGTATAACTAGGTAATTGAAGTTGAGACACTGGGAAGCATTTACCTCGCTACCTGGTATATGGTGAATGTCACAGAAAATATCAAATTAAGTTTCACTTAATCTTCCATTATGTTCCAACTGTTTTTCTGGTATTTTAATTTCTTGTGAAATGCTGGTTTTTAGTAATTTATTTCACTTTTTGTTGACTTGGTTTTAATGGTCTATTCAACAGAATAAAATTTGAGGGGATAGAGAGATGGCCCAGCTGTTAAGAGCACTTATTCCTCTTGCAAAAGGACCTGAGTATGATGGCCAGCACCCATACAGAGCAGTTCACAGCCGCCTGTCTATAATTGTCTATAACAGCACCCCTTCCTGGCCTCCCTGGGTACTCACGCTCATGTGCATACACCCAGACACAGACACAGACACTCACACTCAAGTGCATACACCCACACACAGACATGGACACCCACACTCATGTGCATACACCCACACACAGACACGGACACCGACACTCATGTGCATACACCCACACACAGACACGGACACCCACGCTCATGTGCATACACCCACACACAGACACGGACACCCACGCTCATGTGCATACACCCACACACAGACACGGACACCCACGCTCATGTGCATACACCCACACACAGACACGGACACCCACACTCATGTGCATACACCCACACACAGACACGGACACCCACACTCATGTGCATACACCCACACACAGACACGGACACCCACACTCATGTGCATACACCCACACACAGACACGGACACCCACACTCATGTGCATACACCCACACACAGACACGGACACCCACGCTCATGTGCATACACCCACACACAGACACGGACACCCACGCTCATGTGCATACACCCACACACAGACACGGACACCCACGCTCATGTGCATACACCCACACACAGACACGGACACCCGCGCTCATGTGCATACACCCACACACAGACACGGACACCCGCGCTCATGTGCATACACCCACACACAGACACGGACACCCGCGCTCATGTGCATACACCCACACACAGACACGGACACCCGCGCTCATGTGCATACACCCACACACAGACACGGACACCCGCGCTCATATGCATACACCCACACACAGACACGGACACCCACACTCATGTGCATATACCCACACACAGACATGGACACCCACGCACATGGGCATACACCCACACATAGACACTGGCACCCACACTCATGTGCATATACTCACACATAGACATGGACACCCACACTCATGTGCATATACCCACACATAGACATGGACACCCACACTCATGTGCATATACCCACAAACAGACATGGACACCCACACACATGGGCATACACCCACACATAGACACTGGCACCCACACTCATGTGCATATACCCACACATAGACATGGACACCCACACTCATGTGCATATACCCACACATAGACACTGGCACCCACACTCATGTGCATATACCCACACATAGACATGGACACCCACACTCATGTGCATATACCCACACATAGACATGGACACCCATACTCATGTGCATACACCCACACATAGACACTGGCACCCACACTCATGTGCATATACCCACACATAGACATGGACATATAACTAAAAATAAAATAAATTTTCAAAAAGAATAAAAGTTTGGCAGCCAGAATCATGGTGGGTATACACATGATCTCTTTAACTTCTCATCGAGGTTTCCAATGTAAGAAGAGAAGTTGTTGTCCACAGCGACAGTGACCTCTCAAGTCCGGCAGCTCCAGGACTCAGGCTCCTCCTATGAGCCACACTGTGCTCTCTGCCCAGCACATCCCTTCTCATTCAGAACATTCCAGATATTCTAACTGCATTTCTCTTCCTCAGCTACTCCAAGCTCATTACCAATTTGGAGCCTACTTGCTTACTTAGAAGAGTTAGACAAGATCCTCAAAGCCCCCTGCTAAGTGCCAAGTTTTCATGCTAAGCACTTCCAGAGAAAACTTCTTTTCATGTGGTTTTTTTAAAAATCAGGGACTCCATGGGTAGCTCAGGCTGGCCTGAGTCACAAGGAAGCCCCTCTGTCCCAGTTGCTAAGCGCTGGGGTTAGGATGTGGCACTGGCCTGCTGGGGTGATGTTTGCAGAACCTGTATAGCATTAAAACCACAGAGGCTATGAGTTCACAGCTCGGGCTGACCTCACAAGTAGAAGTTTAAATGAAGCCTTCACTTCTGTACTCTAAAGCTTTTAACAACAGAATCTGCCTTCATTTTTTTCCCCCTGTTTCTGTGATAAAATACTCTGACAAAAGCAACTTAGGAAAGGGTTCCTTTCAGCTCAGTTCTGGGTAGAGTCCATCACGGTGAGGAGGACAAGGCAGCAGGAGCCAGCACTTGCAGTCACGCTGGAGAAGCAGAGAAGGGAGTACAATCAAGGACCCAGCCCAGGGAGTCGTGTCACCCACACTTAGGGAGACTCTTCCTGCTTCTACTTGGCTAATCTAGACACTCCCCCAGGCATGCCCAAGCACTGCTCTCCTAGGTGTTTGTGACCCTATAAAGTTAATAACCAGTATTATCCACCACAAGTAATTACTATGAGCATTATGTATTTCAATTTACATTAATTACATATACATCAAATGGAAAATGTAAAAATGTGTTGTGAACCAGTGGGGGGAAAAGAGGTGCTAAGGTCCATGAGCTGTATTTTTTTAATTTTTAATATATTTTATTTTTGATTTATTAAATTTTATGTATTTCATACATAACATCTTAATCTGTCTTAATCACCTATAAACCCTTTCTCCATTACCTACCATGAGCTGTATTTTATAGTTGACCATAATATTAAAAACCAGCAGCTTATATTTTTTTCTCTATAAAAGTGGAGCAACCAAATATAACCTTGATACTGATAGATGCTTGCTAAGAAATGTCCCCAGGTATCACATTCCAGCCGAGAGTCTCCATAGTCTCTGTTCCTATGCCCTGTGACACTGAATGTATTATAGCCAGACTTTCCATAGAAGCAGCAAGTCATTAATCTCTACCAGTGAAGTAAAAATAGTTTCAAAGATTTTATTAAGTTTGCAATGTGATACAATCTAAGCCATGTAAGGAACCCAACAGAAGTCTTAAATAAGAATTCTAGTGGTTTAAGTTTCAGGGCATCAAAACAAAAGAATTACATTTCTTGGCAATACCTCCTAAAGACAGATCTTTATATAAAAATAATAATAAAGTACAAGCGCTGGAATGGCCATGAATCCGTAAGTAGAGAGCAGTACACCCCCAGTTTTCTTCCACAAGATGGAACTGCTGTAGATCTGCTATCTTGGGTCTGCAGTCAAAGATCCATTTTACTTGTAACAGAAAATTGATCCTATCGTTCTTACTTTTAGGAAGTTGCAGTAGATGTCAAGGATGAGGGGTACGTGTCATTTTTCAGCCTGAAGAGGGTTTTGATAGACAATAGCTCATGTTTCAGAAGAAAAGTTGTCAGGAAGATACCAATGGGAAGCTGGTTGCAGGCATGATCACAGGAGCTCTGCACAGGGTTCCAAGCCTGCTGAGGACTGCCCACCTGGCATGTGGGAAGAAACTGGACTACTTACTGAAAAACTCTGAAAAAATGCTTCCTTATGCAAAAACTTCATGAATCATGGAGCAAATGCAGAATGGCTAATAAACTGAATGCCCCCTTACCCAAGGCCTCCTCCCAATATCTAGAAAATAGAAATGCAGTCTATGTCATCCTTTTCTGTTCTTTGAAATTCTATAAGACCATATTAAAAAATTGTCTTCATTATGCAAGCCATTGTCTCTCCAACTAAAATGTTCATCCCTTACAGTTAAGATCCGGTCTCCTTCCATGATACGCAGTTGCCTTGGGCTCTTGGGAAACACCTATTACGACCTGCATACAACAACTGGGTCCACCATACTTGGCAGTCTACTTCGTCTGCCTCTGAGCCCTCACCTATCCCATACCTACAGCCATACCCATTCAGATTTAAGCAGCCACCGCGATGCCCATAGGGAAATAACATGAAACACCAAACCCAGTGCACAGTAGCCTATATTATCTAAAACATAGCCATTTCTTCACTCCAGAAGAGTGAAAGAGGTGAGATGTAATTGTAAACAAAACTAGGCAAGCCTGATCATCTGGTTTAAAAGACCCTGGATTCGGTACAAGGTGCAGGTGCATTGTGCTGGAGCTTGGTGGCCCTCAGCAATCACGTCACCCTCTATGATGCATCAATACCCTTATGTGCTGCTCTTGGGCTATTTGTCCTTGGGGCCATTTGTCATCCTCCTCCTCTTCTACAGCTATTGTCCATCGAAGTGGCATAGTTTCACTCCACATAGCCTGTGGGACTGTTTCCCAAAGAGCATTCCATGAGTTACCCAAGTACCAAAGATGTACCCATCCAAGTAAACAAGATGTCCTGTCCCATGAGGATGTAATGGTTAATCTTGATGGGATTGAAAATCCCCTAGGAGCCAGCTCTGGTGTGTCTGTGGGGGCATTCCCCCAAAGGGCTAACTAAGGTCCACCCTTAATGTGGGCAGATGATCCCATGGGCTATATTCCTACACTGAAAGAAAAGAGCAGAACACCACTGTTTGTCTCTGTCTGCTTCCTTGCTGCAGACACAATGAGGCAGAAGATAACCCCCACAGACATGCTCCAGGCCTGTCTCCCAGGGATCTTAGATTTCATCAAGTTGACAACTAACACTGACCATCACACCTCCCCTGATATCACACTGACACTCCATCTGCTGACATACAGAGTTCTTCATTCATTCCCATAGCATAACCAGCTTTGACTTCGAATTCCACTTTATCAGACACAGTACAACATGGCTCCCACTCAGCACATTCCCCAGTCTTCATATACCAGCCACATCCAGAAGTAGTAGCCTGCCAGACTGGTGAAGTCCGAGAAACTGAGTTAACTAGGGTAGAACTTTGCAAAGTTTGAGTCCTGTGCTGTAGGAGTTGATAGATTTTTGAGCTACTGACCAAAATGGGATGTTGTTTTTCCCTAAAAGCAAATGCCCAAATCCAGGAAATTGAGGCTAAAAGTAGGTGTCCCCATTACCACGATAGGCAATCATCCTCTGGTAAAAATGTCTGCTTCCTGTACTGAAACTTCAGGTCTGGCTCAGTTAGAGATTTTTAGGTCCCAGGCACAGAACTCTTCCATTAGGCACACAAAATTGGTGTAATTACCAAGTCTAACCACACCTAGTTACTTCAGGTCCTTCATGTTATAAAACACCAGGCAGAGATGAGTTTCCATTATGGTTGGGATGATTGATTCAAATTACCCAGGGGAAATTATTTGGCTTCTCAGCACAGGGCATGGAAAATGGTGAGTGGCACCCAGGCAGGTCATTAGGGCAGTTCTTAATGTATCTGTGTTCCATAGTAAGTACCAATGGGAGGTACTGACAACCCAATAAAAATCAGGACCACTGAAGAGGCAAAACTTCAGAAATAAAGTTAGCCATACCAGGTAGAAAATTGGTGTTTTTTTAACACCAGTGTTGGAATTTTTATGTGACGTTTTCTTTTTCATTCCAAGACCCCAAATGAGGGGCATGTCGCAGATAAAAGTAACATATAATGGTATAAAAAAGTAGTCACAATTGCCAACAATGGTCTCATCACTATCAAAAATGAAGAGGATTATAGAGCTGTGCATATTTCTTCCTCTGTACTCTTCCATTCTTTGAATGAAGAATGTTGTAGACACTCAGCCCTGGAATTTGGTTCATACATCATGAAAAGCCCCATGGGAGGACTGCTTATCATGGGAGGGCTGCTTATCGTGGGAGGGCTGCTTATCATGGGAGGGCTGCTTATCATCACCTACAGCTCCTTGACCTCAATACTATTCACCCAGCTCTGTGTCTGCAGTCATTTGCCATGTTAATCTACCTTATACCAGGCAAAAGTAGGTAAGTGTGTAGGATTGTAAGAAAAGAAAAGCACCCAGCCTACCCTACACCTGTGCTCTCTTAAGTTGAATCTGGACTCTCTCCTGCCCTGCCCATAGGAAAAGGCCTAGTACAGAAGGTCAGTTCTCACCTGCATCCACCCAGTGAAGACAACTGGGGTGGGACTACAAGATCAAGGGAAAGGTGAGCCCTCCACATGCCCAGACTGTTTCCATAGCAACTTGATGCTTCACAGGGCTTTTCTGCTCTCAGGGGATAGGGGGCTATCTTGGTCTCTGCCCTTCCCAAGGGATTCTGGCCCAGGGTCCAGTAACAGCACCATTTACCTTGTCTCTCCAGAAAAATGCACAGTGATGCCTGGTGTTACTAAATCTAGCCTGAACCACCATACCTGGTGCTTGTCCCTCTCCTAGTCAGCTCTGTGACCACTGGTCATCATGAAATCCCTTCTGTGGTGGTTTGAATGAGTGTCCCCCATAGGCTCTAGGTATTCAGACATTTGTCTCCAGTTGGTGGTGCTGTTTTTGGAGATCTTGGGGTGTGTGGCCATAATAGAGGAAGTACATTGTTGGGGGCAGGCTTAGTGAGTTTTAACAAGCCTCGTGGTCTACAGTTGCTCTCTCTGCTTCCTGTGCTCTTTGCGAGATGCGACCCTTGGCTTGATGCTCCAGCTCCAGCCGCCATGCCTCCCGCCACAATGGACTCTAATTCCCTGGAACTGTCAATTGTAAGCTCAAATAAACTCTTCCTTTTATAAGTTCCTTGGTCATGGTGTTTTATCACAGCAGCAGAAAAGTGACTAATACATCTTCTCTTCATAATACTAGGAATGGTGTCTGTTTTCCTGAGTTTATGAAACTGATATGCTACCATTCTGGGTTATTATAAAATGCCAAACTTAACATATTAGTATAGCCAGTATAATGCTAAGTATCAGGTCAATACCCAATAAATAGTAGTTGTCATGGATACATTGCTTAGTGGAAAAGACCAAACTATGCAAACTTGAAGTCTGGTTCTGCCACTGACCAGATATTGAACATGATATTTAAATGTTCTGTGCTTCATGTTATGAACCTGCAAAATCAGGGTAACAGTAATGCCTGCTCAGGGCCAGTGAGATAGCTCAGTGGGTCTTCACATAAGCCTGATGAACCGAGTTTGATTCCCAGAACCCACCACAGAATGAGATAACTGACTCCTGAAAGTTGTCCTCAGACCTCTGCACACGTGCGCACACACACACACACACACACACACACCAACACACCAACACAAACACACACGCACTACTGTTAAACCAATAATGCCTACTCAAATGTGTAACTATGGAGCTAGAGAGATGGCTCCACAGTTAAAAGCACTGGCTGCTTTGGGTTTTACTCCCAGCACCCACATGGAGGCTAGCAATCATCCGTGACTCCAGTTCCAGGGGATCAAACATCCTCTTCTGATCCCTGCAGACGTTACATGACATGAGTGCTTTTACACACATATGCAGGCAATACACCCATATATGTAAAATAAAATAAATAAAATGGGGGGTTTTGGTCTTTTTTTTCAAGATAGGTTCTCCCTGTATCCCCAGATGTCCTGGAACTCGCTCTGGCTCTGTAGACCAGGCTGGCCTTGAACCTACAAAGATCCACCTGCCTCTGCCTTCCAAGTGCAAGGATTAAAGGCGTATGCCACCATGCCCAGCCATAAAATGTTTAAGTGCACAAATATTAACCTGATTCACAGAAAGCACATGAGATGGTCCCAGGCTCCAGAAGGCTAAATAAATACATTATTATTACTATTATTATTGTTATTATTATTCCTCATTATCATTATTGTTTGTTTATAAAAGTCAGTTTCAAAATTCCAATAGAAGAGGGAACAAGGGATAAGACTTTGAGCACTAGTTTCTGCTAATTTGAATCACTTCACTTCCAAAACAAGGCACTTCCATTAAATGAGTTCAAGAGGTAACATGTATGGCTATCAGTAAACAGTAAATCAGTAAACAGCCTCAGTCTGGACCCCTTATCTCTAGAGAAATAATAGAAATGAATGGTGAAGACTGTGTGTGTGTGTGTGTGTGTGTATGTCTATGTCTATGTTTCTGAGTTTCTGTGTATGTGTGTGTGTCTGTGTATGTCTGTATATGTCTCTGCGTATCTCTCTCTCTCTCATGCATGTGTGCATGTGTGCGTGTGTGCATGCTCGTGCACTGAACCCACCTAAGTGCTAACACTGTAGAATCATTGCACAGTAAGAGAACGCTTACCACCTAAGAACCATCCTTCCCTCAGATGCCAGAAGCTACAAGGCCAATTCACTCATCTCTGCAAGGGGTTTCTTCCTCTGTAATCTGGTAACAACACCTACACTAGAGCCTTACACAGTCAGCAGCTGACATCAGCTGACTGATCAGAGACCTGTATTTGTCAAATGTTCCCATTTAAATCTGATACACAATCCAACATTGATACTGGGAGGTTTTTCCATCTTCAAGTATCTTCCTCAATCTCCTTCTGGAGGGATTTAAAATAGAGATTTTTGGTGTGTTTGGTCAGCTTTGTTCCTAGATAATAGTTTTTTTGGAGGCTATTGTGAGTGGGAAAGTCTCCTTGTATGCCTTCTTCAATTGCTTGTTATTGGCATAAAGAAAGGCTACCAATTTTTTCTAAGCTAATTTTGTATCTCACCACTTTACTGAAGCTGTTGATGGTTTCTAGAAGTTTTCTGGTGGAGTTTTTGGCATCCCTTAGGTACACTATCATGTCATCTGCAAAATGGGATTAGTTTGACTTCCTCTTTTCCAATTAGTACTCCTCTGATTTCCTTTTCCTGTCTTATTGTTCTCATGAACATTTCAAGCACTATACTGAAGAGGAGTGGGGATAGGGGGCAGCTTTGCCAGATTCCTGACTTTAAGGGGAATGCTTCTAGTTTTACCCCATTTAGGATAATACTGGTTGTGGGTTTATTGTTTATGGCTTTAACTGTGTTGAGGAAAGTTCCCTCCAGTCTAATTCCCTCCAGGACTTTAAACATGAAGGCATGCTGAATTTTGTCTAAGGCTTTTTCTGCATCAATTGAGATGACTGTGTGGTTTTTGTCTTAACCTCATGCTCATGAATTAGAAGAATCAATATAGTAAAAATGAGCATCCTACCCAAGGTAATATACAGATTCAATGCAATCCCAATTAGAATTCCCATGAGCTTCTTCACAGACCTAGAAAAAAAATCCTAAAGTTCATATAGAAAAACAAAAGACCCTGGATAGCGAAAGCAATCCTGAGCAAAAAGAGCAATACAGGGGGGACTGCCATACCAGACTTCAAACTATATTACAGGGCTATAGTCATAAAAACAGCCTGGTATTGGCACAAAAACAGGCCTGTAGATCAATGGAACAAAGTTGAGGATCCAAACCTGAGCACATCCAATCTCAGCCACCTCATATTCGATAAAGGGGCCAAGAAGACTCAATGGAGAAGAGACAGCATCTTCAGCAAATGGTGTTGGCATAACTGGATCACCACTTGTAGAAGAATAAAACTAAGCCCCTACCTCTCGACATGTACAAAAATAAACTCCAAAGGGATCAAAGACCTCAATGTTAAACCCAAAACTCCAAAAATGATGGAAGAAAAGATTGGTAGTAACCTCCAAGACATAGGCGTAGGAAAAGACTTTCTAAATCAGACAGCAGCTGTGTAAACAATAAGGTTATCAATTGACAAATGGGACCTTATTAAACTCAAGAGCTTCTGTACAGCAAAAGAAACAATCAATGAAGTGAAGAGAAAGCCCACAGAGTGGGAGGAAACCTTCACCTGTGATACATTTGATAGAGCATTAACATCCAAAGTGTATAAACTACTCAAAAAACAAAGGAGGAACAAATGACCCACTCAAAAGATGGAGTAAAGAGCTGAACAGAGACTTCACAAAAGAAGAAGTAAAGATGGCTGATGAACATCTTAAAAAGGAATTAAAACCACCTTAAGATTTCATCTTACTCCAGCAAGACTAGCTATTATCCAGGAAACAAAGGATACCAAATGCTGGAGAGGTTGTGGGGAAAGGTGAACACTCATCCACTGCTGATGGGAATGCAAACTCATGCAACCCCTTTGGAAAGCAGTGTGGAGGACCCTAAAAGACTCAACATGAGCCTACCACCTGACCCAGCCATACCACTCCTGGGTATATACCCATAAGATTCATCCTTTCTCAAAGATACATGCACAGTCATGTTTATTGAAGTTATCTTCACAATAGCAAGGAGCTGGAACCAACCCAAGTGCCCCTCAACTGATGAGTGGCTAGAGAAAATGTGGTACATCTACACAATGGAGTTCTATGCAGCGGTAAAGAAAGATGACATCATGAGCTTTGCAGGTAAATGACTGGAGCTAGAAGATATCATGCTGAGCGAAGTAACACAGTCCCAGAAAAACAAATGATGAATGATATCCCTCATCTGTGGATGCTAGCACCAATTACCTAATTGTATGGCAAACTGAGCAATGTAAATGTGATCTGAAAACAACTGTGCTCTTATATTGTGAATCCCTTAAAATATAATAAAATAAAAATATATAAAAAAGAAAAGAAAAAAGAAAAAAAAGAAAGGCAAGCTGAGAAAAGTTAATGTTATATTTCTTTTTATCTGAAGGTAACTATGCTGTTATAATGTGAATTCCTTAACAGGCTCTAGAATTAACTGATCACTTATTTTCAGACTTTGTAATTGTGGTATATGTATGGAGGGTATGTATTCATATATTACAGTAATATAAAATTAAAGGAAAAATGTGAACTAAAAAAAAGAAATGTATGAAATGCACAAAAGCTCAATAAAAAATTAAGGAAATTTTTTAAAAAGAAAAACAGTCAAAAGAAACTGATACTGACCAGTAAAGATTGTAGTAACCACTTTATTTTTTTCTTTTAATTTTTTTATTATACTCCATTTTTTACTGATGTTTTATTTATTTCATACATCATTTTTCATTTCTGTTCAGGCATAGTCCCCTTTCCCTTCACCCCACCCCACCCAAACCATCCCAGATCATGTATTCTGTCATAACTGTCCTGCATCTTTTTCTCAGTCTTTTCTTATGCTTAGGAATTCACACTTTCCTCCATTAATTTCGATTTAATCCTTGAAGTAACACCATCTGACAGATGATAAAACCAAGGCAAATGAGAGGGTAACTTGCTCAGGGCCTCCATCTAGGATTCAATCTTGATCAAGAAAGTGTGCTTGCAAGAGCCCTGATGATTAGGTATAGGAGAGTCTCTAGCAGAGACCTTGGGCTGTTTCTGAATGCATCCCACATAAGAATAGCTGAGTGCATGGTGCTCAGAGTGCACCAAGAGCATAATGCATTCCTGGAACCTTCCGTTGCTGCTTCTAATAAGATCACTGTTATAAGAGCTAAAGGGGGACATGTTAGCTAAAGAGGATGCTGACACAGTTGGTGAAAGCCTATCTGTGCAGGGAAAACAGGTCCTTCATAGGCAAAGCCATGTAAAAAGCATAAAGTTAATAAGCAAATGCTGTTCTTGTTTCCAAATAGCTTCTGCAAGTGGCTAAGCTGCACTGACCATAAATAACTATTCAGTGGCATGGCTAGCCTCTTCTGGGTCTCCTAAAGGCCAATGGAATGCCGAGAAGAGTATTTAAATCCCAGGGCAGTGCTGAGAGAGGAGCCAGAGCTGGGGAATGAGGTCACCTTTGAGCCTCATGGATAGCTTGATGAGATTTAGCATCCTTGATCCTCAGAAGCTGTGGAGAGGGTAGGAAGCTGACTGCTGACCTTGGCCATGGGTCTGGGGCCAAAGATGAGACATCTGCAGCAGAGGACTAAGGAAGAGGGAGTGTGGGAGAAGGGATTGATCACCAAGGCAATGTAGACCCCTGCTGGGTTCTGTCTGCAGGAGAAATTGCCCAATAGCCACTGGGTTAACAGGAAGTGCTGGCTGTTCTTTAAGTGGGTCACTGGGGGATAAAGGGAACAGAGTGAAGCCTGTCACCATCCCCAGGCAAGAGAGGGAGAAAGAGAAGAGAGGTGAGGAAAAACTCACAGAGCTGTGTCATGGATGCCCTGCCCCCAGCCCACCCCCACCCCTACAGTCTTGTTGGCTGCACCTACAGCATAAGAAGCAGGTAAAAAATCATGAATACAGGCAGGGTACCATGTGCTGATGGAGATTTGATCCAGGGCTGAGCATCAGCCATCAGGGACCAAGACTGACAAGGGTTCTGATTAGGTTCCCCTGGTGAGTTTGAGTGGTAGCAGCCCTGCTGGGAAAAAGATTTAGGAACTCAAGTGAATGGGCCCCTGCCCTGCATGGTGTCTCTGAGTTCCCCCGGGGAATCCTAGAGAAAAACAGATCCTGGCACAGCAATGCTGACCTGGGGACTGAGTAGGACTCTGCCTTCCCCTTGTGCCTGTTAGGAAAGATGAATAATTATAATTACTTTAAGATCTCTTTTTGGAGTCCTTTAAAGTAGGTTCTGTATCTTCACCATCAGTTTCACTTGATAAGATCCAAAAGCATCCCTGGCTCAAAAGGAAAGATGTATACAATTAGCAAAAACTCCAAGCTGGACTGCAGAGATGCCTGCCATATGTATGGAGCCATCTCACGATACTCCAAAGAAAACCACTTAGGTCAGGGGCCAGCTGACTCAAGCTTAAATCTGGGTCCCCGGTGAGAACTTAGGCTTCAGAAAAGTAAAGGAAGTCAAGCAAAATCTCATCAACATTATTTTCAGTAATAACAATAGTAATTAGTGTTTATTGAGTGCCAGGTTCTAGGCTAAGTAACATATGCCTGCCTTTTTAAAATTCTTATGACAAACTTGTGGCAAGTGAGAGAGGATTATTGAGATAGAGAATTATAAAAACTCAGGGATAGTGTTCTCGAATACCATTAAGCCATTTTCCCTGAATCACTCAGTCTGCTTGCTTCACATGCTTCCCCTTGATTGGTAACTTTAACAGTAGTGTTAAATTCTGATTGGCTGTTGTACTTGATTGGTAACTTTAACTGTAATGTTAAACTCTGGTTGGCTGTTGTACTTATAAAAAGGCCTGTAACCCGTACCTTGTGGCCACATTCCTCCCAAATTGAGTGTTGGTCCAGCGGCCTAATTAAATTAAACCCTCCTTTATTTTTTTTTTATTTTATTTATTTCTGTATGTGTATGAATGTACTGTCTGCATGCAAGTTTGTGCACCCATGTCGTGCAGTGCCGCGGAGGTCAGAAGAGGGTCTCGGATTCCCCTGGAACTGGAGTTCTCCTGGAATTGGAGTTTCAGATGGTTCTCACCGCCATGTGGGTGCTGGGGATCGAACCTGGGTCCTCTGCAAGAGCAGTCGGCGCTCTCAACCGCTAGGCCATCTCTCCAGCCCTAAACCCTCCTTTAAAACTCCATGTGATAAGTGAGTGGTCTCTCTGCTGCCACTTTACAACAGCAGGAACTAAAATCCTGTTAATCCAGGTCCTAACAAGATACCCTTGATGCAGACCCGTACAACAGGGATCTGGCTTCCCGTGGAGGACCATCATCCCCTTCCTTTTTTTGCATTCTTTTCATTTTACTGCTTTAGTTTTCTGAGCAACAGTCTCCTGGAGATCACACTGGCCCTGACCCCCCCCCATCTTCTTGCCTGCACTTCCCAAATGGTGAGATTTCAGTCAAGTACCACTAAGCCTGGCTTCATCCCTCCCCCCCTTAACAAACAAGGAAATTAAAGAGTTGCTTGGCAGCTCGTCCAAGATCTGCTGAATACCATGTTGTGACCAGGAAATTGCCTTCAGTTATCTCTGACTCTGAAGATCTTGCAAACATGCTACATTTAAGGCCAGCCCTATGTTCACAAGGAACCATTTGTGTTTTGTTGTTGTTTTGTTTTGCTTTTTTAGGATGATACAAGGATGTTAATATCAATCATCTCTTCTCACAACCAGAGCATCTGAGGTCCAGAGAGCTTAAAGCCACTCAGTGAAAAGTCACACAGCTTGAAAGTGGCTTGATAGTGACTTTCAGCAAGGTCCTTTGACTCTGAACAATACACAGAGAGTCTGGTGTGTAGTCCACTCTCTTCCCACTTGGTCCAAGCAGTGTTTCCTCCTTTAATTGTCCCCATCTGCGTGCATGGCGGTACCAAGCACTCCTGCGTAATGCCCGGCCATCCTCCACCTTTCATCCTCCCACCATCTCCTGTGCTTTTCCTCCTCGTTCCCTGTGCTGTTCTTTGCTCCTCTCTGGTTCTGTGTCCATGCCTTAAAGCCCTTGCGTCTAACAGTCTCCCAGTACTCTCCCCAGTCCTGTAAAGATTCTCTCACTTTTGCATGCATGAGATGTTTTTCAGACATAGCCCCCAGCCCCACTCCATGAGGTTCTGACTCAGTATGTTCTATTCCTAGAATACGATTCGCTTCCACTGAAACTCACACAGAGATGCAGTGCTCATCCTGAGATAGCACAAGACAGGACAAGGGACCTTGAGAGGTGGGTAGGGCTCCGTCCTCATGAGTGTATTAATCCATTCATGCCATTAATGAAATGGTAGATTAATGACTTGTTGTGCCATTGGAAAGTGGGCTTGTTGTCAGAGCTAGTTTGGCTGAGTTACAGGCACCCTTCCTATATCTCACCATGGGATTCACTACACTACCCTGGAGCTCTGACAACAAAATGCCATCATCAGACATGGTTGCTCAATGTGGGTCCAGAGCTATGAAATAAACTTCTTTCTTTATTGCACATTGTGTTACTAACACAAAACACTAAGTAGGTCTAGCGTAAGACATTCAGACTTGTCTGACAAGTCCCTAGAAGGGACTGCTGCTAGTCCAAGGACCTTACTCTGAGAACTTCTGCCTTGTACAGCTAGTACCAAGACACTCCCTCCTCTTCTGGCGTACCAACTTTCCAAGCTTACTGGGTCTAGGACAGACTGCTGCCCAGCACTTCACAACCTTCAATGAGCCCTGGTAGACCTAAGATCACCAGAAACAGGAGCTAAGAAATGCCACTCATCCTGATGCTGCTGTCTGGCAAATGAAAAGGCTTTTCCTTGGCTCAGAGAAAGAACATGAACCCCAAGGAAAAGGGGGTCTGAGTGAATGGGCTAGGTGTAGCCATTCTTGGTTAAGAATTTCCAAGTTTTCCTATTCAGTTAGGAGAGCATTAGACTGAAGAATTTCTAGGTTCGGGGCTGAGAAATGACACAATGGTGGAGTGCTTACCCACCATTTAGGAGACCCTGGGTTCAGTCCCCAGCACCACCAACACAAAAAGGTTGTGATTATTGCTCTTATAGAGGACCCAGGTTCAGTGTCCAGCATGCACATAGCAGATGAAAATCATTGATAACTATAGTACTGGGAGTTAAGTGCCTTCCTTTGGCCTCCTTGGGCCAATGCACACATGTAGTGCCATAAACTCATGTAAGTACATACATATAGAAATACAAAATAAATAATTAATGGGGCTAAAGAGCTAGCTCAATGGTTAGGAGCACTGACTATTCTTACAGAGGACCCAGGTTTGATTCCCAGCATCCACATGGTGGCTAACAACCATCTGTAACTGCAGTTCCAGGGGATCCAACGCCATCTTCTAACCTCTGGGGGAAATGCACAACATGCAGACAATACACTCATACATATAAAAATAATAAATAAAATATCAAAATAATAAATAAAAATTAAAATAAATAAATAAAATTTGTAATTTCCATGTTTCAACTCTGCCTCTGTTTGATTGTTCATTTACCGTGCCGAACAATGGAGCAGCATTAGACTGGCTGCTTCTAACAGGTAATCAGGAGTTTTAAAACCTCTGTTGATGAACTACTGCCCAGATACATCATATGACCATGATACTAGGTATAGAAAAAGCATTTAGCGACACACAACCTACTTTCATGATATTAGAAAAGAGAAAACAAGTGGGCCAGGATGTATGTAGAGCCTGCAGAGTGGGCCAGGATGTGTGTCGGTGGCAGAGCCCTGCAGAGCCTGCAGAGCCTGCATGAGGCTGCAGGTTCTCTCACCAGCACTCTGATTGATCAGCCAATCAATCAATCAATTAGCCAGTCAGTTATTTTAAAGCAGAAAACAAGGAATAAAGGGATTTTCCCATCTGAAAAGTCTATCCTGAAAACCCACAGCCAAAATCATACTTGACACTAAAAAAACTGTTTTGCCCTTTGGATCTTGAATAACTCACAGAGGTCTGCCACAGCCACTTCTGGTCGACATTTTAATGAACATTCTTGTTAGGAATGGTAGGCAAGAAAAAAGTCATTAAATGGAAGAAATAAAACTATTTATATATGCAGATGATGTTGAAAATAGAAAATATGAGGGAATCCACAAAAACTAATAACTAATGATAAATAGTGCATTACAGACAGGAGATCCATACACAAGTCAGGTATTTTTCTATCCACTGGCAAGAAAAAAATCCACAAGTAGCCAGAATTGACCAGAGTCCAAAACGACAGCTCCAGAGAAAGTAGACTGTTTTGCTTCTCATCCACCTATGCCCCTTTTCTCTCTTTTTTTTTCTTTTTCTTTATTTTTTTTTCTATGCCCCTTTTCTAAGCCTAGGGAACAATCTGTGGAAGAGGAGGAGTGGTAGAACGTAAGGGCTGTGATTGGGGTGAATGGTGAAACTACAGCAATATAGACTGGACACTTATTTGATCAACTTGATTGAACATACAAGCCCCCCAGCTGGATGGTGGGACCCTTGGGCTGTGTGGGTTTGGGCACAAGTGCTTGCAAATTGGTTTTATATGAAGGATGCTTGTACTCATAAATTATTAATTATTGTTAAAAATGAAAAAAAATAAATATTTTTAAATATTAAAAAAAAAATACTTTGCATTCCAGACCAGCCCCTCTGTATATTACTCTCTCCGGGCTAGGGCCTGGAGTCGGAGAGTATTATCCTAGCTTTTTAAATAAAAAAAAATCCCTGGATCCAGAATGTTCTATGGCTCACTAACCCTTCCAAGGGCCCGATCCACAGCCACGCTGCTCCTGACACTTGGCTCCCTGCCAAGTCCCACTCTGGGCTCATTTCAGCCACCAGACAAATAGGATCCTTGTAGCAGGTTCTAAGCCAGAAGAGAAGGAAGCCAGCTTCTGAGCCCCCTGTTACTGTAGATCTCCGATCAGGAGACATCATGAGTCTCTGGCTCTCGGTCAAGGTTTTGCATCAGTGTTTGCTAGGCTTCTGGCGCTTGCTTTTGGAGAGAAAGTGTTGCTGTTTCTGTCTGCTTCTTTGGGCTGTGTAAGCTGAGGGGATGTGGCCGGGGTTAGTGCCAGTGACCAAGTTTAAAGGCAGCTGCAGCCTCACAGGGCTCCTCAGTCTCAGGGTAAAGGAGCCCAGTCCATGTGCGGTAAGCATCACTGCCTGGGTGTCTTAGTATCTCACAGGTCAGTCACTGCTGAGACCCCAGGGGACACAAACTGTTCCCCTCCAGCACTGTTGGAGGCTGCTGTCCCCCTGACCAGGATAACTGGTAGATTTGTCTAGGCCAGCCCCCATCAGGGAGAGCGCTGCCTGACATACGGATCAGTCACCAAAGCTGGAAGCGTATGGGCAGTGCGATACATGACTCTGGTTCACTGAACAGAAAGCAGGTGGATGGCTGAGGTCTGGTCCTGCACCAGCTCAGCCTCTGGCCCACTGCCCTGGCAAGCTGAGCCTGGCCACTGTCCTGTCTGTAAGGACACCCCTACTCTGTGATCTGTGAACTGTTCTGATTGGAAAAGGAGATAACTGTTTGCAGGCTAGATTGAAATCATTTACAACTTTGTACACATAGATGGTAGTCAGTTTTAGCTCCCAAACCTTAGGCTTTTCTAATTTTTTTTTTAATTTTCATTTCACTGTTACCCTGACTACTGTGCTTTCTTTTATTGTAATGTTGGAGAAGCAGAGGGTATTTGTTCCTCATCTATTATTGCAAAAAAAGTGTAACAATAAACTTCCTCACAATAAGGAAAAAAAAAAAAGAAAAAATCCACAAATAAAGAAAAAAATCCATTTACACAAGCATCAAGAGGAGTAAAATGGTAAGATCCGATGTAATGCTTTCAAAATTCCCCCTGGTTTTCATAAATTGGGAAAATGGTTCTAAAATATAAATGACAACTTTTTTAAACTTTTGTGCTAAAATTCTGTCACCAGCCACTTTCTGGTTAGATTAAAGCCCTGTTTCTGATTAGATTTAAGCCCTGTTTCACAAGATGGAAGATGTTATTGGAACCAAGAACCTGTGGCTAGACAGGTCACAGCCCATATGAAAGAATCTGCTACTATCGTCCTGCTAAATGGCTATAGTATTAAACCGACAACTGGTCATCATGCACAAAGTAAGGACACCTACGTCACACTGTCTCCCCAGAGGCTCACGGATCACTTCACATGGGGGTGGGAAGACTGGAAAAGCCAGAGAAGATGCTCGAAGGAGGCTGTGCTTTCCAGAGAGCAGGGCAGCTGCACACAGGAACTCACAGCGCAGCTTGTGACAGTGTGAGCAGGCCGTGTGCAAACCAAGCCAGACAAATGCATCCCTCGATGGGGAGGTGGGCAAGAAGCCCAGCCCCGCTGCTGGGAGAGGTAGAGTCAGCTTCTTTAAGGGTGGGGTGCTACAAGGGTTGACCAGAATCCAGGGAATGAAGCAACACCCAAGAGTATTTAAGGAACACAAATTGATTCAATATGCTCTGAAAAAATAACCAAATGCATGAAGTGTGGGGGTAATGAGGTGGGGTGAACCTATGAGGAGTTGAGGGAGGGTGTCATAATATGATCAAAACACATGAAATTCTCAAAGAATCAAAAATATTATTTAATGAAAGATTCACCTTGGTAAAATGGGGACTGTGGTGCTTAGTAGCATGGATTAAGGTGGCACACAGAGCTGGGCTAGCTTTACTGTTCCTCATGTTATTATGACTTGACTATGTCCCTTTAACTTTTGCCTGAGTAGAAGCCTAGCAACAATATAAAGAACTCAGGTTTAGGAAATGGAGAGATTCTCCACAGATAAGAACACTGGCTGTGCAGAGGACCTGGGTTTGGTTCCCAGCTCCCACATGGTGGCTAACAGCTGTCCCTAACTCTAGTTCCAGGGGATCTAATGCTCTCTTCAGGCCTCTGTGGGCATTGCACACATGGGTGCACTTTCATGCAGGCAAAACACTCATGCACATAAAATAAAAATAAATAAATCAAAAGGAATATTTTGAAAAGGACTCAGAGGGAGTCTGTGAGACTAATGTCAGAATCTTGATTAGATTCTTTTTTATCTGTGTGATGCTGAAAAAAGCACCTGGCTTCTCTGTATAAACTGTGATACTCCAGCTGCCTACAGAGTTGTGGGAACTGGGTAGGGCAACAAGAAACTCCCTTAGCATAGGGCTTGAAAGGACCAGAGAATGGCAAGTGTCCTTGCTCTGGGTTTTAATAGGGAATGCTCTGGGTGGATGGAACAAGGTTATCTCAATTTAATTTCAGAAATAGACTACGAAGAATGGGAGATGAGGAAAAGGCAAATAATTAAAGAAATAGCTTGTCAGTTTATAAATAAAATAGCTGAAATATATGTGACTAAGAAAACGTGAAAACCCAACTCACAAAAATGGGAGAAAATATTTCCAACCCTTAGTATCAGAACAGAGACTCTTTACCAAGACACCTGTTAAAAATAGCTCTTCAGGCTGGTTAAAATGGCTCAGCAGGTAAAGACAACTACCTAAGACTGACAACCTGAATTCCATACAGAACCCCATATAAAGATGCAAAGAAAGAATGGGCTCCACAAAGTTGTGCTCTGACTTCCACATGCTCCCCACTCATGTCCTGCACACCACACCACAATAAGAAGACAAGATTTTTAGTGGCTGTTTTTATAACAAAAAGAAAAAAAAGTAAATGGACAACAGATATGAGTAGACATTTTTCCATAGGGACCAAAAGCCACAGGAAATGATGTTCAGAACTATCTGTCTCTATAGAAACACAGGTCAAAGCCACAGTGAGAAACCTCCACACATCCCTAGCACAGCCAGAATCACGAAAACGGAATAATAAGCATTGGTAAGGGCACAGGGGCAATTCCAACCTCACACGTCGTCAGTGGGAGTGTGCAGCGATGCCTCACTTGGAGAGCATCTTAGCAGTCTATCAGAAAGTTAAAACAGCATTGCCACATGGCCCAGCAATTCCACTCAGAGGTATGAACCCAAGAGAAATGAATCGATGTGCTCATGTAAAAATTTTGCACATGAATGTTCACAGCAGCATTATTTGTTACCCTCAAGTGGAAATAGTTTATCTGTACATCAGCAACAAATCATCAGCCTACAGAGCACCCATACCATGGGACTCCATTCCCCAAGAACAGAGCCCAATTCATACTTCAGTAGAGACAGACCTTGAAAACATCATGCTCAGTAAGAAAAGCCAGACACAAAATGCCACATGGCATGATTCTGTTTCTCCAAAATATCCAGAATGGTGACTCTACATAGATAAATTATTGGGAGCTTGGGGCAAAGGATGTGGGAGTAAATGGGGATGATGGACAGGCACAGGGTTTCTATTTCAGCACAGGGTTTCTATTTCAAGTGATGAAAATGTCCACAATTAAATTTTGATGATAGTCATGCCACTCTCTGAATATAAAATACAAAAATATTAACATACAATTTTTTATTTTATGTGTACAGTGTATTACCTGCATATGTGTAAGTGCACCTGTGTCATGCAAATGCCCACAGAACTTAGAAGAGGGTGTCAATTACCCCTCCCCCGGAACTGGAGTTACAGTTATGGGGGCTGGGAATCAAACCCAGGTCCTCTGCAACAGCAGTCAGTGCTCGTAACCACTGACTCATCTCTCCACCCTAAACATACACATTTTAAGCAGGTAAAATTTGTGTTATGTATTTATAATCTTTTTTTCTGAGAAAAGGTCTCTGCTGTAGCCTCAGCTGGCCTGAAACTCACTATGTAGACCAGGCTGGCTTGGAGATTACAGAGATCCACCTGCCTCTGCCTCTGCCTCTGCCATGTCCTACTAAATACCCAGCTTTCATTTATATTCTTACATAATGATCTCTAAAATCATATTAGGAAAGCTTTATTTTGTTTTCAATTGACGCACAATTGTTTTTTTAATTTATTTATTATATTTTAAAGATTCACAATATAAGAGCACAGTTGTTTTCAGATCACATTGATGTTACTCAGTTTGCCATACAACTAGGTAATTGGCACTAGCATCTACAGATGAGGGATACCATTTGTCGTTTGTTTTTCTGGGACTGTGTTACTTCACTCAGCATGGTATCTTCTAGCTCCAGCCATTTTCCTGCAAAACTCAGGATGTCATCTTTCTTTACTGCTGCATAGAACTCCATTGTGTAGATGTACCACATTTTTTCTATCCACTCTTCAGTTGAGGGGACATAAAATTGTTAATCACAGTCACCCTATTCCACAAGAGCAGAACCCATTTTTTTCCATCTCACTTTAGCCGTGGACCCACTGATCCCTCTTTTCCTGGTCTCTCCCTCTACCTTCTCCCCAACCTCTGGAAACCATACTCCACTGCTGCTATGAGATCAGTTCCTGCTATCTGTCACCTCTGAGTCAGCTTGTGGACCCCTTGCCTTCCTAGCCCTGACTTACTCTACTTGCTGTAATGACCTCTGGGTTCACCCATGTTGTCACAAATGACAGCATTCCATCCTTTCCAGATGAATAATATTGCTGTGCACTTGTATCATCCTTTCTTTAACTATTCATCACCAATGGACACTGCTTATGGTTTGACTGTGAAGTGGCCCCCACACAGGTTCACATGTTTGAACACTTGGTCCTCAGTTGGTGGTGCTGTTTTGGGTGGTGGTGGAACCTGTAGGACATGGAGCCAAGCTAGGGGTGGGCCTTGGGGCTTACAACCTGACCTCACCTCTTGCCTGGACTCTGCTTCTAAATCCACCCAGATATGAGTAAGCAGACTCCACTTTTTGTTACCACTATCTCCATGCCTTCCCCCACCAGGATGGCCTCTACCCTCAAACCATGAGCGGAGATAAGCTCTTCCTTGAGTTGCTTTTTGTCAAGTGTTTGGTCACAGCTACAAGAGAAGTAATTAGTACAGATACTTGAGCTGGACACTGTGAGGAATGTGACAGCGAGCACAGGAGAGAGGCATTTCCACCACGAGCTGATTTCATTTCCTTTAGGCACAGACTTGACAACATCCAGCAGAAGAGATGATGCGTGGGAAGGCGGCATTGTTGAAATCACCTCAGATGTGGCACAGGGTGAAAACAAAATGAAAAAGAAAATGAAATACCTGGAGAGAAGCACAAAGCCTAATGGGGAGCCTCTGCCACTTCCACAATGAAAGTGCCAGAAGAGGGAAATAGATGGGTGTTGACAAAGGGGATAATAACCAAGAATGTTCCAGAAGCAAAGAACTTTTTAAAAGGCATAGGCTTTCACACTAGAAGAGGATATTTGGAGTTCTAAGCAATAGGCATAAGTGTCAAGAAACTTTACAGCCTAAAGAGAAATGAGAAAGTCCTAGAAGCTTCCAGAGAGAATAGATGACCTACCGAGAAATCCATTTTAGAACAGATTTCTCATCGGCAAGAAAACAGTTGCAGAGGGAAATGAAATAATACCTTCTGAGTGCCAGGGGAAAATGACTGTCAGCCCCAAATTCTAATCATAATTAAAGTGTAATCTATGTTCAATGCAAAGTGGTGGTCGGAGCCAGACTACATGATACTCAAGGCCAGATCCATCAGCATTGCTTCAGTGGTCTGGGGCAGAGTTGACTTTGTTTTTCTGGCTGGAGACAAAAGACAACCATCTTACAGAGAGTTGAAAGGTGAATGGATTTCATGTGCAATGGTGTTCAGGGATAAAAGCAGGATTGAAAGCTTAGCAATTGCTAATTCAAGAAGGATAACACAACAATGAACACAGAAAACAAGGTTAGGGTCATGTAACTAAGGAAGATGTTTTAATAATATTTAGTATCAGTAAAAAAAATACTCAGAGAAAAACATAAAAGGATAGAAAGATAAAGCAACAAAAGAATTTTAAAAACTAGTCATCCAAAATGTATCACACATAGGACCTTATTTATGTCTTTGGGCACAATATAGGGCTAAAATCTCATTCAATTGGTACAAATTGAAGAAACTATACAATCCAAAATTACAGTGGATAGTTTAATGTAAAATATTAAAATGGAAATACAGCTTGCCAAACAAGCACAGTCTCTCACCAACACAGAATGCTTCAGTGAATTGAGAAGGAGCTCATAATCCTTTATATATGGTAATGAGAAACAAACATTTAAAGTGTAAAAGATAACAAAACATGCACCCATTGAAATCATAGAAGAAAACGAGGAATATGCAAACTACCTGTTTAACAACATAGAAAAATGAAAGTCAATAAGGTGAATAGAGAAGTCAGCTGACAATTCAAATGTCAGAGTCCACTAATGTTTTATTCTAAGATTCTTTTACAATATTTTACAAGTGAAAGAAACAAGTAACACTTATTTGCTACTTACAGGTTGAAAAAATGTATTCAATGCATTATCACTGTAAGCTATCACCCATTAACAGGGGGTCTATACATGTGTTTATTATGCTTCGTCAGGCTATAAATTCCAAGGGTAGATGATTTATTCACTATCTAATCCCATGTAATAGAGCCCAAGATCAGGAGAGTGATAAATATTTATGGCCTATTCCAGATGGATGTGAGGTAAAATGAGTCAGAAGCTACCTTGAATAGACTTTTTCAAAGTCACGCAGAACTGGATTCCAATCCTGGGATCTGAAGCTCTCTGGCTGCAATCTGGAACAGTATGTTTCTCAGCTGCAGTTTTCAAAACTCAAAATGAGAATGGAAGTAGCTCTTTTATAAGGACACTGTAGGACTTAGAAAGGTGACTATGTCTGCTGTTGAATTACTGTGTTTCTGTTGTCCACCCATCTGCTGTGACTCAAGCTGGAACCACCAACTCTCTCCCGCTTGGCCATCTTGGTCCATGTTAAACTCTGCCAACAGGGGGTACTACAACAAAGCTGAAAGTCCTAAGAAGGAAGGGTCCTGTTCCTTTCTGTTCCCTCCCTGTGGACTTCCTATTTCCAATTCCCTGCAGGAGTTCAGCCTGGCAGTGACATATTCCTTCCCACAAGAGCTGCCAAATCTAGTTTACAGTATCCCCAGCATTCACATGACCACCAGCTGGGCCGCCCCATGTCCAGAAATTTCCATGACTCCTCTTCTGGTATCTAGATTTCAATATGTATCATTCTAGCCTGGTTTTTGTCCTGGTGCCCCATAATGCCTTAACATGGTCTTTCTACCCCTCCCATGGCTGAGTTAACAACTTTACATTCAGAAGTCCTCTCTATTAAATGTGTGTTGTTCAAATTATTGGTGTGGAATCTCTCTCAACAGGATGGACAATGCTAAAGAACTCAAAGAGTAACAAGCAAGTTCCTGTCTTCATTCCATAAGCTTATTTGCATTCATTATCATATGTGACCCTGAGAACAATTCTAGGAAGAAATCCTTTAGGTAATGTGCTGGTTTGAATAAGAAATGCATCAACCATAAGCCCAAGTACTTGAAGACTTGGCTCCTACTTGGTGGTGCTGTTTGGAGTGCTCATGCTATCTTTACGAGATGTAGTCTTGCTACAGGAAGTGTGTGTCACTGGGGGTGGGCTTTAAGATTTCATAGCCTCACCCCACTTCCACTTCTCTCTCTCCTTGGGGCTTGCAATTGAAGACATGATCTGTTTCCTTCTCCCATCACTGTGCCTATGGCTGCCACTTGACCACATGCCTTCCTTTTTTTTTAAACAACAGACTTTATTACATAAATTTGGAGTTCTACAGTACAGCTCTTAGCCATATATATTGCATTTAATTTATACATTTATATAGTATTCTCAGAAACAGTCTATCTCCTACATTTCAAAATCATGTTCCTTATTCCTCCAACATGTATATACACAATCACTTTAACACTTGAGTTTCTCTAAACCATTTATCTTTGTGTATAGACCACATGCCTTCCTGCTGTGATAGACTCTTAGGCCTCTGGAACCAACCCAAAATAAACTCTTTCCTCCATAAGTCAGTTTTGGTCATGATGCTTTGTCAGAGCAACAGAAAGGTAGCAATATAGGTAGCAATATAGGCAGCAATATAGGCGGCAATATAGGTGGCAATATAGGGGTAATATAGGCGGTAATATAGGTAGCAATATAGGTAGCAGGACCAATCTGGCATGTCTCAAGGTAGCACTACCACCAAGGTCAGAGGCTGAGCCAGAGCCAAATCCAAGCTACTTCCAGGACTTGCCAGGATTTTTCCAGCTATTTCCCTGTGCCATTAGAGATTGTCATTCCAAAATTTATTGGCCAATATTTTTTGTTTGTTTTATTCTTAAGAGCTTAATACTAATTTATTATTTTTATTCAAGTTTTGCAAATTTTATACAAATTTTATACAATATATTTTTATCATATTCAGATAATCTCCCTATCTGCACCCCATCTTACCAGAGCCTGGTCAACCTACTAAGACTCTCACCCTTAAATAGCCTCAATTTCCCTTCCCAGCAGCCATTGGTCGCCAATAGGTCTTCAAGTAGGGTTAGTTTCTTACCAACTCACCCACATGGAAGCTGGGATTTCGTCTGCTTTGAGCTTGCCTGGATTTGTACATGTTGTTATCACTGATGTGAGTTCATATGAGTAACTGACCAGCTGTCTAGAATCAAGTTGTCAGCAGGGCCAGTCTTCCTCCAAAGGCTCTCAGGAAGAATCTATTCATTGCCTCTTCCAGCTTCTGAGAGTTCCAGGGGTCCCTAGGCTGTGGCTATACAAGGCCTGTTTACACCTCATGGCCACACTAGCTGGACCTCCCCTGTGTGTCAGTCTCCATCTGCCTCAATCTCAGGATGTGGGAATGACTTTTATGAATGGATATAACCCACGCTAGGACTTTTTTAATTAACCCCAGCAAGACCTTGTGTTCTTGTACCTGGATCACTGTCTGCCTATTTCTGGCCAACTTCAGTTTGATAAGCCACACCCAAAAATAATGAATACATAAATGAATGAATGGAATGTAGATATATGTGAGAATAAACACTCAAAGCAGTTGGTAAGCAGTGCCCACCATCGTACGTAGTACACAGTGTGAGATTAAAAGAACTATTGATGCCTTGAATGAGACAGCACAAAATCGAGGGATGAAATGCCCGATGTCTGTTAGGGTTAGTAGTTGGAGCTTGTACTTTCCTCAATTGAAGGCTGGAGAAACCAGTTTGAATAACTGGTACAGGTGGGGCAAGGCTTGAGGATACAGTTCTAGAGACAGAGTTGTGGCAAGACAGTTCCATCAGGTCAGTTTCAAGAGACAGCTTAGAGAGTGGGTGACCTCTGAGTTCTGGACAATTCTTAAATACTAAATTTAAAGAATTCCAGCACTCAGGATGTCAGAGGCAGGGGTCATCTCATGGAGTTCTAAAGGCCAGCATGCTCTACAGGTGAAGTTCCAGGCCCAGCTGGGCTACAGGCGGAACCCTATCTCAAAAGACCGAAGGGGGAGGGGAACATAATTGAAGAATTAGGCTTTTTATAATTCAGTTCTTATAATGTATTGTCATAGTAATGCCTCATCTTGAGACACTTCTCAACTCAGATGGAGAGTCCAACAGATTACCCAGATCTACAAAGGCCTTCTTTCCAAACAAGAGAACAGTCAGAGATTCTAGAGAGTGAGCATGTCCTCTTCTGGGGTTCGGGGGCAATACCAGTCAACATTCTGTATCACTAGATTCTTATCAGGAGGTATATTTTATTTAGTGGTTCCTTTATTTTGTGGGGGGTTTTTTGTTTATTTTTTAAGACAATTTTTTGCTCTCTAGACCTGGAAATATGTAAAACCAGGCTAGACTCAAACTTGTAGTAATCCCCCTGCCTCAGCAAGTACTGGCTAGGAAGTGTATTTGAAACCTCCATCAGCAGGCATCACCCTGTAAGCATGTGAGAAACATTAGCTGAATCTAAATTTGTTTAGACATCTCTAGAGCCCCTACTGGCATTTGATTCCCTCTGTGTGCCATAACTTCTGTGGGGCTGACAAAAGACAGCACTCCCTTGGCTTGGACAGGAAGAATGTGAGCCAACAGGGCAAAGCATGGAACTGTGAGAATGGAGAGTAGAAGTAAGGTTGAGCAGAGTCACCCAGAAGGCAAAGAGGGAAAGCAGGAGATGGCCCTCGTAATCAGGGCAAGGGAGGGGAGGTGCGATGGGAAGCAAGCGCGAAAAGAACAGACAAGATCCTTTCTCTCCTCTTTCTCCACTCTCTCTCTCCTCTCGTCATCTCTCGTCTTCTCTCTTCGCTCTCTCTCCTCTCCCTCTCTCTCTCGTCCTCTCTCTCTCTCTCCTCTCTCTCCTCCGTCTCGTCCTCTCTCCTGCTCTCCTCCTCTCTCTCTCTCTCTTCGCTTCCATCCTCGCTCTCTCTATCAATCTCTCTCTCCCCCCCCCCCCCGCCCTTTCTCGTTTTTCCTACCCTAGCATGGACTATAAATAACTTGTCTCCTGTCAAGTAGCAACCCTAAGACTATGGAACTCCTTCCTCATCTTGAAAAATTCACAGTTTCATAAAGAGAACACTTTACAGACCCTACATCCAAACTTGTTTTTCTTTTAAGCAAACACATAAATCTTCCCAATCCTTCATTTTTCAAATAATGAGCCAAAGCAGTTTTCTCATTACTCCATTTTCCATTTTTCAAAGAAAGGTGATGCTGAAATTTTATATCCAGAGTTCATGCTCAGAGAAATCCTGAACTGAGATAAAAGGGTTATAGAAATTATCTAGCCTGGCCCAGGGACTCTGACCTGGGAGACTTTCTATTATTTGCCCAAGGTCAAAGTTACAGTCCATATGTTAGAAAGAAAAGATGCACTACGGGCTAGAGAGATGGCCTAGTGGTTAAGAGCGCCGACTGCTCTTGCAGAGGACCCAGGTTCGATCCCCAGCACCCACATGGCGGCTGAAAACCGTCTTTAGCTCCAGTTCCAGGGGAATCCAACACCCTCTTCTGACCTCCGTGGCATTGCATGTCACGGATGCACAGACCTACATGCAGACAGTACATTCAAACACATACGAAAATAAAATTTTAAAAAATTGTTGTTTAAAAAAAAAAAGAAAAAAAGAAAAGATGCACTACCAGAAGCAATGGTTGGAGCCAAGTCTCCAGTGGAAAGAACTTTCTAGAAACCCAGGCAGTCAGCAAAACTGTAAAGTTGGAATAGCTAAGAAAGGTGACAAGTTTATCGCCTTTCTGGGTCACCACCTCTTGTCAAAAACTTCTCTGTTTTGTCCTTTAAATTATCCCTAATGCTCTTTATTCAATCTCATTGGCCAAGTAAAGGTTAGACCCTTACACTGTAAAAGAGTCATTATTCATGTTCCATAGCCTCTGAGCAAGTGCAGTGAATCCAAAGTATGAAATAATAAGATCCATAACTTTGTCATCGATTGTATTAAATGTACCATTCATCACCATCACTGACAGTCGCTGCCTCACACCAATCCCTGTTACATGCACCTTTTTAACAATACATTTTTCTCTTTGCTGTGGCAAAAAGCCAGAAGTCCAAAGTGACATGATGAATGGAAGGGGTCACTGAACAAAAGAGCAACCTTGAAATAAGCAAGTGAAACTGCAAAATCGCATCTCTGTCTGCATCTCTATTCATTCCTCGGCTCTGGCAGATGTCATGGAATGCAAGAGAATGTCAGGCTACAGGAGCCATGCAGAAAATAGACCAGCTAGCATTCTAATTCTGCCCATGAGGCAGGACCCACCCAGAGACCTCAAGAATTCCCCAGGTTGAACAGTAAGCTGGCCACATTGGTGGGCTGAGGACTTTTGTACTCATGCTGTTAATTGCCTCTGTGATGCCACAATGCAAAACCTGCAGCTGAAGGCATACCTCAACCTAAAATGACAATATTATGCAGGGGCTTTTGAAAAGCTTCATGTAGAATAATTGCCTTGGCAACAAGGTAATTGCATCCACCAAGGTTTAATCAGAAAAACTCCATGTAGGATGTATGTGTGTGTGTACTGTAAGACAAACCCAGACACCAGGGATTGGTTTACAATTTTGCAGTCTGGCCAAGCGAGCTGAAAGTCTGTTAGGTGAGCTGTAGGAAGAGCAATGGGCATGCCAGATGTCTCTCTAGAGCAAGCCAAGATCCCTCTTAAGGACCTTCATTTGATTGACTCAGACCTGGTCAGGTAACACCTTCATGTAAAGTCTGCTACCTGCAAGTTTGATATCCACACAACTCTCAGTTGCATCTATCTGGATTTTCCTGTACAACCTGTTACTGCTATGTAGCCTGGCCAAACCAAGCTTACATCCTCTACAGGTTAGGAGATGTTATAAGCCACAGTAAGACCCTGTCATATTTAACAGGAGGGAAAAATGTAATTCATGGATTAACATATCCAAACATGTGTCTATGCTAAAGTAACCTACCATAACTATTAGTGCTGCTTAAATACCTATATATCTAATTGCTTGTGCTTCATTAGTAGGATCGAAAGGTTATTCCTGGACAAACTGTCAGCCCATGAAAGGAAACAGCCAGAATTGACCAGAGTCCAAGTCAACAGCTCCAGAGAGAGTGGACTGTTTTACCTCTCATCCACCTGTGTGCCCCTTTTCTAAGCCTAGGGAACAATCTGCGGAAGAGGGGGCGTGGTAGAATGTAAGGGCTGTGATTGGGGTGAATGGTGAAACTACAGCAATGTAGTCTGGACACTCATTTGATCAACTTGATCGAACAAACAACCTGTCACCCCCCACTGGATGGTGGGGCTGTAGGGGTTTGGGCACAACAGCCTGCAGATTGGTTTTGCATGAAGGATGCTTGTACTCATGGATTATCACTTAGAGCTAAAAATGAAGAAAAAAAAAAACTGAGAGAAAGATGCAGGACAGTTATGGCAGAATGCATGATCTGGGATGGAGTGGGGGTGGGGGGAAGGGAAAGGGAAATAAGCCTGAACTGAATTGGAAAAAATGTATGAAATGCACAAAGCATCAATAAAAATTAAATTAAAAAAAAATAGCTCTAGTGAAAGTGAGGGTGAAACTCAGGGGTAAGGCACTCAATTAACTTGTGTAATTTCCTGGATGAAATCCTGTGTTAGTTACTTTTCTGTTGCTGTGATAAGATCCAAGGCTAAAATCATCTTTGAGATAAAAGGGTTTATTGTGGCTGATGGCTCCAGAAGGATAGAGTCCCTCATGGTGGGGAAGGGACGAAATGGCAGGAGCAGGGAGCTGGCTGAGCACACTTACCACCCACACACAGGAAGCGGAAAGCAAACAGGAAGTAGGGCAAAGCCATGCAAGTTCAAAGCTCGCCCACAGTAGCACACTTCCTCCAACAAGCCTCCACACCCTAAAGGTTCCATATCGTCCCCAACTGCACCAAACGGGAACCAAGTGTTCAGATTCATGAGCCTCTGTGGGTCATTTCTTATTCAAACCACAACAGATGCCCAGTGCTGAAAACAATTAGAAAACTCAAAGAGGCACTAATGAGAATCAAGTCTGGATATACCACAAGAAAAAAATAAGTCATGGATGAGGAAGCACTTGAAGTCCATCATGAGGTTTCCAAATTTTGTTTACAATGGAAGAGTGTTTACAAGAGAAAGAGTTCTAGCTTCTCTGTCAGAAGTACATGCACAGATTGCTGGCTTTGTTTTGTTGATGTGAAGGGTTTCTAAGAGATGCCATGGCCCCTCGTGTCCCTCCTTTGGGGTATCTTTCTTAGGTCTTAGTATCAAGACTGTACTGTTGGAGGCAAGATAGTCCGGTGGGGTTACCTTATGCGGGTGGAGGCTATAGGGGCACACAGGGGAACTTTTCTGACACCTTTCTTCTTGACCTGTGTGCTGTTGATGTCGATGTATTCACACTGTGAAAACTCTGGTTGGAAACTGATGACATAGGCACATTTGCACACGTGATCCTTTAGGGAGCAGATGCTAAAAGAAATTAAGCATGGTTGAAGGTTATTGGGGGAAATTATCTATGAAGAATATGAGGGGGAATGGCATGCATGGGGGGCTTTTGGACCTGACACCTATAAAACGAGAGAGGGAAGAAAGAGACATTAGGCAGAAAGAGACGTTAGTGTAGTTCCATGAAAGCCTCATTCAGGCCAACAGGATAGCTAGGCCAAGGCCCTGCCCTAGCGGAGCCCAGCTGGGATGTCCATGTCATACTTGGTTATCAACGGGAACAGCTGGAGGATGGGACACTGACCAGGCAATGACCACCAGCTCAAAGGTGAAAAGTTGTGGGAGCAGGGAGACAATACTTCTCATCTGCATATTCAAAAATGGCACAGGTAGGATCAACACCCGCAGGCCCCAGTCTAGACTAATCTAGAGTCTTAAGGACAGAGACTGTAGCCGAGACCTCCTTGCTCTAGTCTGCACTTCTTCTCTACTCTGAGTGGTGTCAGTTCTTCCCCAGTCTCCAGAGCCCAGCGCTGCCTCTTGTTCTCACATAAGGGGAGAGCACAGGTCAACCATTCAGAACAGCCCCACTGTGTAATGGAAATGTAGGAAACTAGGAAACATTGTGCTGCTGAAAGCAGCATCCTCTTGGGCTATTTTGCATATAATCCTTCTCAGAAACTGGTGATAATTAACATGCTGGATGTTTTGCTAAGGATGAATTATTCAAAGATTAACAGTTCATACAGACAATATCAGAAAGAGCGACAACTCTCTGTGAGCACAGGGAATAGCCAAACAGCCACCAAAGGGCATGTACTGACAGTATAGCATTGATTCATTGAGACAATCTGGTGAATCACTGCTCACTGTCCCCACAGGAGGAGGAAAATGCCACACACTGGGCAGACATGGCAGGTTCTAGGATAGGCAAAGGCCACCACCCATCCTGGGGCTGCATATTGCACACACCTCCCAGATTTCTTCTCTAACTTCACAGTACATCAGTGTGAGGTTTTCACCCAGACCTTCCCCCTTATTCCTCTCTCTCAGTGGTCTCCCCAAACTCACCCTATGGTCCTTCTCCCCTCTCCTGTGGGGACGATGTTGGGTATGGTCACCAGTGTTTGGGAGGTGATCGTACCTGTGTGTGTGAATTTACATGACTGAAATTTTGTAAGGACATGACTTTCTCTGAATGAGTGCACATGTGGAGCATGAACACATGGCAGGGGCATGCTTAGGTGTGACACTTGTGGCCTTCAGCAGGTGTTATCATAAAGGGCCTTCCCATAAGGACACAGATGTTTCCAGCAATGTCACCCCTTATAGCTGTTGTCTCCTCTCAGCTTTCCTTCAGCCTCTTGGGTCTTCATAGGCAGCAAATAGTCTCTGGAATTCTTCAGCTGCACTGCATCTATGAGGTCATCCAGGGATGACCTTGATTCCTAGCACATATGAAATTGCCATCTTCACCGTGAAAGCCCCTAAATTGCTGTGGAGCCTCAGAGGGATGTTACCCACCTGATCCTTCAATACCTCTGCTTGATCCAATACAAGGCAGCTACACCTTCTGTACAAAAGCCAAAGTGTGGTCCTCTCCCATGGCAAAGCCCTGGATTTATATTGGCTACTTCCTGCACATCTCAGCCAAACTCATCACTAAAGCCAAGTGACTGGGTCTCCAGAACTCTCCCAAATTCAGTATCTCTCCCACTGCCTCCCTAGCCAAACCACTGGATTTTCACAATCAGGTGTCAATTTACATACGTGCTTCAATGATCTGTCCTCAAAATATGAGCGAGAACGTGTGCCTCAGGCCAGGTCACTTAGGAGTACAGCCTGGGGGAGGTATTGAGTTCATTGGATTGAAGAATTCTTCCAAAGACTGAAGGAAACAAAAGAGGAAAATGAGAGTTCGGACACCTGGACTTGGTCTACCTGGGGAAGGGGAATCACGAGGCGGAGTTGCCAGCCCTTCCCTTCCTACAGAAGGTCCAGCCTTTGCCAATCCTCAGTCACTAGGGGTAGAGCAATAGTGATCCCTGTCAATTCTGGGGAATTATGCAGTGAAGGAGGAGCTGAGATCCACAAGCAGTGAAGGTTGTAAAAGGGCATGGCTACCCTGGTAAGGTAAAAAGCATTTTCTTCAGTCCCTGGAATCTTCTAGAACAGCATCACCTATAGAGCCAGCAACTAAAAGCTCAGGATTCTCAATTTGGTCCGAGTGTCAAACAACAATAAACAGCTTTAATATGTATTCAATGTTACATGAAATATTCTAAAACCTTACTGTTTATCTGAAATTCAGATTTAACTGGGGGTGCTGTAATATATCTCCTCCCAGAAGTGTTTGCTGAAGCTCAAACTACTTCTACCTATGAGTCATTGGCCCTGGGGCAGGGTCCAGGGAGGTATCCTCCAAACAGGTTCCTGGGTTTAGCTGATTCAAGGACACATGCATGTTAAAAACCACTGTGGTATTGTTTCTTTTATAAAACTCTGTTGCTCAAAATCTTTTAGGGCTTTCTAACTCCGTTATGGGAAAAGCCAACATCCTGAAATGGGTTCTATTCATGAGTGTGTGTGTATATGTGTATGTGTGTAGATATTAATTTGTTTGGTGGAACGGTGCTTGTGTCTATAGGTATACACAAGTATGAAGGCCAGAGGTCCATGTCTGTTGTCTTTCTCAACAATTTTCTACCTCTTGTTTTGAGACAGGGTAACTTACTAACCCTGGAGCTGCAGTTGCAGAGTAGCTGGCCAGCAAGCCCCTGGGACTCACACTTGTTCCTCTCCCCAGCATTGCAGGGCCTGGATGTCATGTGGGTGTGAGGAAATCGGATTCTCATGCTTCTGCAGCAGGCACTTTACCAACTGAGCCGTGTCCTGAGGTGCTGTGTACACCTTATGATCTAGCCTTGTAGTTTCTCTCTTGTCTTATCTCCTTACCTCCTGCCTCACCACTGCCAAGAAGTGTTGGGTGCATAGATACTTCTAGAGCAAACTAAGTATAATCTAACCCAAGAAGATTTGCAGAAATAATCACTCTGGTTAGCAAGTTCTCCTCTAAGTAAACCCAAGGGTATGACCTTTCCCTCCATCGGCCTTTTGCCAATGCCACCTCTGCATTCAGCTTTAAATTGCACCCAGCACACATCTCCAAGCCCCATGGATCTACTCTGCTTCATTTCCCTCCGCAGCCCTGCCTCATCTGACAGGCAGGAAAACATATCCTCTGCTCGTGGTCACATTCCCCCATGTAAGTTCCACGAACACGGAGACTGGTGTTTATTGTACCCACCACTCATTGCAGGAGCAATATCCCTTCTTCATACACAAGAGGCACTCAGCAAAGGCATGGAATAAATGTTTAAACACAAGGAGATGCCCTGAACTGAGCCCGCCAGGCTGACATTTATTCTTTGATCACTAGCATTAAGCCATCCTGTGTACAAGGCATAAAGAACCAATTTCAGAAAAATCTCTTTTGTCCAAATGAGTAAACTCAAGTCAGCCAAGTACAAGGCAGGAGTTAGGGGAAAGTATTATGATTTTTTTATGCTATTCCAAAATCATTTAATGCCATTTGGACCATTTAGCAATTGTTGGCTTTTTTGTGTTGTTAACGTTTATGGGGGTTTTTTTTTGTTGTTGTTGTTGTTGTTGTTTTACTAATTTTATTTATTTCTGTATGTGTATGAATGTACTGTCTGCATGCAAGTCTGTGCACCCGTGTCGTGCAACGCCGCGGAGTTCAGAAGAGGGCGTCGGATTCCCCTGGAACTGGAGTTCTCCTGGAATTGGAGTTTCAGACGGTTCTCGGCCGCCATGTGGGTGCTGGGGATTGAACCCGGGTCCTCTGTAAGAGCGGTCGGCGCTCTTAACCGCTAGGCCATCTCTCCAGCCCAACGTTTATGTTTTTAAAATCAATAGTAGGCTGTACAGAGGCAAGTAGAAGCATGGCGGGTCTCCCTCAGTCCTGCTGCAAGATTGTGGTCATAACAAGGACTTAGAGCCTGGTCTTTTTCCCCAGCTTCATTGAAGTGCAACTGACAAATAAAAAGTGAATCTACTCACCATGTGCAGCGTGGAGTCTAGACGTGTGTACACACTCCTCCATAAGCATCCCACACCTTTACACCAGCCTGATAAACAAGCACTTACAACTATGCAAGTCCCAAACAACCCCACGCCCTGCTTTCCTAACTTCACAGAAACCTCTACAGCTGTGCTCAGGGATTCAAGACACAAGATCAAAGTTTCACCCCAAGACAGATGTGATGATAGTAAGGTAGACCCACTAGACCCTGCCCCTCATGGCAAAGGAGGAAGAGCCAAGACTGGAGAGTGGCTCTGAACACTGTGCTCAGGAAGGAGCACTACCCACGTGGCCACTTTCACCTAAGGACGTGGCATCCACACACTCTCAAGCCACCCACCTGGCTCACTGAGCCAAGAAGAAATTACTTCTAAGAAACAGATGAAGATACTTAGTGCTTAGTAGTCTACCTCTCCTAACTTAGAACCTCATTAAATTACTTTGAATGTTAACTACACAAAATAAAACCATTGTTTACAGTTGCCCATTACACTAGAAGTAACACTGCTGTTCTTACATAGTGTTTACATTTGCTTAAAGTTTCTCAGCTCAACACCACATATGACAGCTAAAGAGCAACTTTGCAGGTGGGATGCAGTTCAAGCTGCTTCAATTTAAACATCAGTGCTGACAACTCAAACAAAAGCTTTAATTTGTGAACTTACTTGATTCCCCAGACAAATAAAATGATTGAAATAAGCCAACCCATATATAATGATGTGTTGATATTACAGATTCTTTTTTTTAATTTATTTTATTTTTATTTTATGTGTATGAGTGTACTGTCTGCATGTAGGTAGGTGCACCTGTGTCGTGCAGTGCTGTGGAGGTCAGAAGAGGGTGTCTGAGTCCCCTGGAACTGGAGTTCTCCTGGAATTGGAGTTTCAGAGGGTTCTCGGCCGCCATGTGGGTGCTGGGAATTGAACCCGAGTCCTCTGTAAGAGCGGTTGGCACTCTTAACCACTAGGCCATCTCTCCAGCCCAATATTACAGATTCTTAACACCAGCCATTTACATTCTGTTTGTAGGATCAACATTTTTTTTGCACACAGAGTCCTAACACTGAAAGTCTAAACTTTAACCCCCCCAAGAGATAGACTTCTAAAAATGCCTATAGACACAATTGATGAGTTTATTCATGACACATTTAAGAAATCCCATAAAACTGGTAGCATTCATTACTACCAAAATGAATCTCTTCAATCAAGAGTAATAAAAAATGCTTGCTATCTTTAACTGGGGTGAGTTGGAATGGTCTACTTAATTTTTAATTCTAAGATGACTAGAAAAACTCAAGTGTTTAGTTGCTACAAAATGTCTTTCTACAGCTGCCTGTCCCAGCCATGCTGACAGTGTGAGCCCCATAAGTCTAGATACAAAAACCTGTTCTGCCTGCCCCTGAGGGCATGCCTTGTTCCTCTCTGTTGAGGTGACTGAACAGGTGAGTCCATATTTATTTTTTATTTATTTTTGTTTTGGTATTTTTGAGACAGGGTTCCCCTGTATCCCCAGCTGGCCTGGAACTGGCTTGGTAGACCAGGATGGCCTTGAACCCACAGAGATCTGCCTGCCTCTGCCTCCCAACTGCTGGGACTAAAGGCGTGCACCACCACCCCTGGCTGTGAGCCCATATTTATGCAGGATTTCAATGGTAAACCAGGACCATCCAGGATCAGTGGAAACAAGTTCCCCTCTCTCAGTGAGCTTCTCAAGTGGTTGTCCCTGGTGGGGATGTGGCCTGCACAGTTTTTGTGTCTGAATTATGAACCAAAGTTCCCAGAAAGAAGTCACACCTGTGCTAAAGATTCCACAAAGCTGATTGATTGACTGATTAAAGTGTCAGTGACTAGGGGGAGTTAGAATACTATAGGTCGAGAATCAAATTGTCTGGGCTATTTTGCCCCTTACATATCCATTCATTGCCACTTCTGTGTATAGCCTAACATCCATCCTCGTCACTATAGAGTAAGTCCTTTTAGCATGTACATACTCTTAGCTTCCATGCACCCAAATCTGAGACCTGTATCAGATTCTCCTGATTTGCTGTAGCTCATCTACCTGACGGTCCCACCAATGTATTTGAAAAAGTTCCTTGAGTTACAACTTTCTTTTGGTCCTTTAACTATAAAAACTTCATGGAAACTATTACTGTGTTAGAAGATGGTCTTTGAGCATGGTGGTGCACACCTTTAATCCTAGCACTTGGGAGGCAGAGGCAGGTGGATCTCTGTGAGTTTAAGGCCAGCCTGGTCTGCAGAGTGAGTTCCAGGACAGCTGGGGCTACAGGGAGACCCTGTCTCGAAAAGACAAAAAATGTTTGGTCTTTTTCAGAGACGGGTTTCCCTGTAATCCAGCTGTCCTGGAACTCACTAGTGGGTGTAGACCCTAGGCTGGCTTGACTCACAAGAGAAATCCACCTTGGTTACTGCACTCCAAAGTATAAGAGATGAAACGGTGCTCACCACCATTGCCACCATGCCCGGCTCTGCCTGAACCTTTTTTGCTCTATATTACTATTTTTTATTAACTTTTGATTCATACAATTTCTTAGATCAATTTGACTCACACCATTCATGCTCTCCCCTCCGCCTGCCAGACTTCGCACATTCTGTCAGTACATGTTAACTTCTGGTATGCATTCTTTTTTGTTCTCAGTCTTTTTTTTAGAAATTTTTTCAATGCAGAAGTACATTTATCTTGTGTTTTTGGGTCGAATTCTTATGTAACAGACGTCCTTTTTAACCTTTTAATCCTGCTGGCTTTCGGGAGCCCAGGGGCAATGGCCCAGGCTAGTGGCTGATCTCACAGTGTGAGCTGGCCCAAAAGGCTGAGCTGTTAATTGTCCCCTATGACAGCCCTTTCATCTCAAAAGAACATACATGTTTTTTCTGGTGTCAATACTTGATCCCAAGCCTAGGAACACAGCATTAGGTCTTACCAAAACCCAGCTTCTTTCCTATTTTTTTTTTTTTTTTTCTAAGTTCACATCGTCCCCTTTTTTTTTTTTTTTTTTTGTCTTTTCGAAGCACGGGTCTTCCTGTAGCCCAGCTGTCCTGGAACTCTCAACTTGTGGCGGACCAGGTCTGGGCCTTTATAAACTCCAGACGAGAGACATCGGCCCTGCCTCTGCCTCCTAGTGCTCAAGGATTAAAGGTGTGCCCCTAACCAGCATCAAAGACATTCTAGACTACAGTATAAGTTTCCGAGAAGTTTTTATACGTTTAAAGGACCAAAAGATTGAACCTCAAAGAACTTTTTCCAATACATTGTGGGTGGGACCGTCAGGTAGATGAGCTACCAGCAAATTCAGGAGAATCTGATACAGTCTCAGATTTGGGTGCAGGAAGCTAAGAGTATAGTACATGCTAAAAGGACTTACTCTTACGATGACGAGGATGGAATGATTTCAAGGGGATGCCTATACACAGAAGTGGCAAGAATGGATATGTAAGGGGCCAAAATAGCCCAGACAAGCATTATAGATTCTCTTGACCTAATAGTATATCTAACTCCTCCCTTAAGTCACTGAGCACTTTTAATCAGTCCAATGTCAACATCAGCTTTGCTGGAAGATCCTTTAGCACAGGTGTGACTCTTTCTGGGAACTTTGTGATATCATAATTCAGACACAAAAACTGGAGATGGACAGGCCCAACATCCCACACCAAGGACAACCACTTGAGAATGCTCACTGAGAGAGGGGAACTTGTTTCTCACTGATTCCTGGATGGTCCTGGGTTTAACCATTGAAATCCTGCAATAAATAGGTGCTCACACGCCAGGGGTGCGTGGTGCACGCCTTTAAGCTAAACCCAGCAGTGGGAGGGGCAGAGGCAGGCCAGCATCTCTGTGAGGGTTCAAGGGCCATATGGCACTGGTACTTAGCATAACCCAAGCTCTACAGGGCGCAGAGGACTGGAGTGACTTACTAGGGCTACCCTGGTCCTCAAAAATCTTTGACCATAAACAAGAAATAGTCATAATAAATATAATCATGCATAAAATATGGAACTCCACCTGCTTCAGTCACCTAACAAGGAGAGGACACAGAGGGCATGCCCTCTGAGGCGGAGGCAGAACCAGGTTTTTGTATCCTAGACTATGGGGCTCACACACGTCGCATCGGCTGGAACCATGGGCAGCTGTAGCTACATAATCGCACATTTGTATAGCTAACTAAACACTTGAGTTTTACTAAGTCCATTTAGAATCAAAAATTAAGTAGAACCAATTCTCAACTACCCAGTTAAAGATAGCAAGCCCATTTTTTATTACTACCTTGCATTGAAGGATCCATTTTGGTGTAAGAAATGCTTACCCTAGTTTTTAATGGGATCTTAAGATGTTGTCATGAATAAACTCCCTCAATTGTTCGTCTATAGGCATTTTTAGAAGTCTATCTCTTTGGGGGGGTTAAAGTTTAGACTTCCAGTGTAGGACTCTGTGTGAAAAAAAATGTTGATCCTACAAACAGAATGTAAATCGGCTGGTGTTAAGAATCGTATATTGTGGCTTGGGAAGAGATGGCCTAGGTTAAAGAGTCCAACGCGCTACTTACAGAGGATCTGGTTGAATTCCCAGCAACCCGACTGCGCGACGCCGATGAACCCCCTGAAAACTCAATTCCGGAGACAACGTTCTCAGTTCCAAGGGCTGCTAAGACACCTCTCTTCTGACTCACAGCCACTGCACGGATCCACAGGTGCACCTTACCTACATGCGACAGTACACTCACTACACTAAAAATAATATAAAATAAATAAACAAAGAACCTGTAATATCAACAGATCAATTATAATAATGGGCTTGGCTTATTTCAAATCATATTTATTTTCCTGGGTGGAATTCAAGTAAGTCTTCACAAGTATTTAAAGCTATTCTGTCTCTGATTGTGCAGACACTGATGTTCAAATTTGAAGCAGCACTATAATGCATCCCACCTGCAAAAGTTGCTCTTAGCTGTCATAGTGTGGGTTGTATGAGCTGAGAAACTTTAGCAAATGTAAACACTAATTAAGAACAGAGTGCTTACAATTCTAGTGTGAATTGGGCAAGCTGTCAAGACAATGAGTTCTTTATTTTTAGGATAGTTACGACTATTCAAATAATTGAAATGAGGTTCTGAAGTTGGGAGGTAGACTACCAGAGCACGTACAGTAGTTTTACATTGTTTCTTACGAAGTAATAAGATTGCATTCTTGGCTCAGTGAGCACAGGTGGTGGTCTTAGTATAGTGTGGTTGGACTGCACACGTCCTTAGGTGAAAGTGGACCACGTGGGTAGTGACTCCTTTGGAGTCACAGTGTTTCACAAGCCACTCTCCAGTCTGGCTCTTTCCTCCATTTGCCACAAATGAGGCCAGAGGTGCACTGGTCTACGCCTTTAATCTATATCTACATGCTGTCTTGAGGCGTGAAACTTGTGATCTTCCGTGTCTTGAATCCCTAGAGCACAGCTGTAGAGGTTCTCTTTGAGATGAGGAAAGCAGGCCGTGGGGTTGTTGAGGCGACCTGGACAATAGTTGTTTAAGCTGCTTGCTTATTCATCCAGGCTGTGGTTCAATAGATGTGGGATGCTCTCATGGAGCGAGTGTGTACCCACCACGTTAAGACTCACGCGCGACAGGTGAGTAGATTCACTTTTTATTTGTCAGTTGCACTTTCACATGAAGCTCGGGGAAAAGACCAGCTCTAAGTCCTTGATTAAAATGGACCACAAATTCTGCCAGGCAGGACTGAGGGAGACCCGCATGCTTCCTAACTCTGCCTTCTGTACAGCCTGTTACTATGATCTTTAAAAAATACACAACGTGGGGGCTGGAGAGATACCATAGCGGTTACAGAGCCGATGGTGCCCTTACAGAGGACCCTGGGTTCCCAGACTCCAGTTGCTAAGTTTCCCGTAACTCACAGAGTGCCAGGAACCGCTGAAAAACTCCATTCCAGGGCGAACCGATCCCAAGGGAATCCCCCTCTTCTGGAACTCGCGGCGTTGCACGACCCAGGTGCACAGACTGCATGCAGATCATACATTTTAACACATACAGAATAAATAATAAATTAGTAAACAACAACACCTGACACAACAACAGAAAAAAAACCCCCATAAAACTTAACAAGCAGCAAAAAATAGCTCAACATTGCTAAACCTGGTCCAAATGCATATATAATGATTTGGAATAGCATAAAAAAACATCCATAATACATTTTGTCCGCCTAACTCCTTCCTTGTACTTGGCTGACATGAGGTTTACTCCATTATGGACCAAGAAGCGATTTTTCTAAAATTGGTTGCTTTATGCCTTGTGCACACCGGATGGCTTAATTGCTTAGTGATCAAGAACTAAATGTCAGCCTGGCGGGCTCAGTTCAGGCAATCTCCTTGTGTTTAAACATTTATTCCATGACCTTTGCTGAGTGCCTTCTTGTGTATGAAGAGGATATTGCTCCTGCAAGAGTGGTGGGTACAAAATAAACACCAGTCTCCGTGTTCGTGGAAACTTACATGGGGGAATGTGACCCACGAGCAGAGGATATGTTTTCTGCCTGTCAGATGAGGCAGGGCTGCGGAGGAGAAATGAAGCAGAGATAGATCCATGGTGCTTGGAGATGTGTGCTGTGTGCAATTTAAAGCTGAATGCAGAGGTGGCATTGGCAAAAGGCCGATGGAGGGAAAGGTCATACCCTTGGGTTTACTTAGAGGAGAACTTGCTAACCAGAGTGATTATTTCTGCAAATCTTCTTGGGTTAGATTATACTTAGTTTGCTCTAGAAGTATCTATGCACCCAACACTTCTTGGCAGTGGTGAGGCAGGAGGTAAGGAGATAAGACAAGAGAGACTTTACAGTGATCATAACTTAAGCCAAGGTCTCTCTCTCAAACAAGGTCTCTGTGTACCCAGCAACTCAAGCCACGGCTCAGTTGGTAAATCGTGCTCTGCTGCACGAAAGCTATGAGAATCCGATTTCTCACACCCCCACATGACATCCGTGCCCTGCCAATGCTGGGAGAGGAAAAGTGTGAGTCCCAGGGGTTATGGGGCCGCGCTAACAGTCATCGCAACTGCAGCTCCAGGGTTAGTAAGTTACCCTGTCTCAAACACCCAAGCATGGCTAGTCACCTGTTGCACGAAATGCACTCACACATCGATCATGGCCTCTCTATGGCTCTTTCAAGGTAACTTGCTGCTTACTCCATCTCACTGAACGTCACCACTCGCCTGAGCGTATCATTTCCACACACAATCACATATCAACTTACATACCTTACAACATTGTGAGTACCGAGACAAATCACACTTTATTGATCACATACTTTAATCAATTGTGTGGCAGGAAAATTGTCTCGATCTCCTCCTTTAGTCCCCAAGGTATGGTGAAGAACGCCCTGATGTTACGAGATAAGAAGCCTAAAGATTTTTCCTGTAGGCTAATCCACGTTTTATAATAAGAAAACTTGTAATTTTACCGTCTGTTTTTTTAATCCCTATGCATTCCTTGATTCTTAGCCTAAAACCCCTAGGATATAACCTGTTACATCGGTAGTGTAATTACTCCCCTGAGTACCTCTGCCGTGTTACCGTTTAATATGGTGGTACATCGTACATCCTATAAGGCTGATAGTTGTTTTTCGTAGGTCACTACCATGCCACCTATTCTGGGAGCGAGACTCTTGACTTACGAGAAGCATCACATAACTTAAAACCACAATGCATGTGAGAAAACGATTATACGAGATAGAACAGTAAAAAGGTTTAAGAGAATATTTCAGATATAAAATGAGATTAACTCCACTGTTATATTAGCTGGTATTTCTTTTCAATTAGGAGTGAGACTTATTTGTAACTCGACCAGGTTTAACCAATAGGAAAAAAGTCTGCTAGAGGCCTGTTATTAGTTGCTGTGCTCTCTGGTCTAAGGTAAGAAATAAGCTAAGTTTTACTAAACCGGCTTAGAATAATTCTCAGGAGGTACTGACGAAGACCGTCTTTGTTTGATAGACCCGTCTATGTTACCTAGGGCGATTCATCGTTACGAATAGCATCTAATGTAGTATACTAAGCCTTCAGCCTATGTAGGTATAGCAGTCTGCATTCCTTCCTTTAGTCACTTGACTAGTAACAAGTGATTACCCACTAGAGATTTGACGGAAGATGCGCATGCTGCCCAATTATGCATCGACCTCCAGGACCTATTCCTATTCGCTAGTGAAATGAGCACAGAGATATGGCAGCAGTTCCGTCTTCATGCGCGACCCTTTCTGTAGGTACGGAAATGGGCGGCTGGCACCTTAGCTGCGAGCGGTGAGATTACCTCGTGTGTCCTCGCATAAGTGAGCTTAGATGAGAGAGCTGGAGGCACCTGTCTCTTCATGCTACGCATGATTTCGCTGTGTTGCTCTTATATTGCTCCCTTGGAGATACCTCCTTCCATCCCATGACTCATAACCTCCAGGCCTGTACTCCTTATGGAACCGCTGCCTGAGGCACACGTTCTCCGTCATATTTTGGGACAAGAATCATTGAAAGCAACGCATCAGTGTGGTATTATCTAAACATTAGGACCAGTCCGTAACATCATCCAATAGTTCCAGGTGGAGCCTGATCCTATACTCTCTTTAGGTCCTCACCAGCTAGGTGTGTGGGCACTCTAGGGGCACAACAAGTGGGTGCACTAGAGTATATGCAAACTCACACTGCGTACACCATGCTGCATAGATCACACTATTCACGCAGCGACGTTACTGGCACGACCACAGGTCAAACCTTGTGCCTTTGTAGATGATAGAAGCTCTTAGCGCCCTGACAGATCGTCATGCGGCGACAAAAATGTCTCTCAACTTATACACAATACCTAGGGCTTTGCCATGGAGAGGACCCTTTGCTTTTGTACAAGGTGAATAAGGTGGTACCCGCTGCCTTTGAAGCCTATGAGGTATGGTACATGAGAAAGCCAGACGGCTATCATTGTGCTGCCAGAAGTCTGGCTGTGCATCGCTTAGTGATTCTCACATCCCTTCTTGGGGAAGAGCGTCCGCAGTCTTATGGTGTGCTTCCACCGCGGTGGTAGCATGCGACTTGTGCTATGTAGACTCTCAGGATAGCACAAGGTCTTAATTATCCCTCGACAATTGCCCTATGCATAGCAAGTGCCCCAAGTCTGTAATAGAAGTTGCCGAGAGAATGACCCTATTGCATGGCCCTATAGTCAAGTGAACTTGCTGAAAACCGAGTGGCTGAAGGTATATTACGCTGAATGATGAGATCAATAAAGCTATAGAGGATGAATTCGCTGAGATGTCCTTGCATAGATTATGTTCGCTTTATTGCTGATGGGGGAGCCCACATTTAATTGCTGTAGTAAGATCACGCTAGCTATGAGGCCAACAAGTGTTATGCCAGCCTGTGTATAGCTACATTATGACTCCGCCAGCATGTCCTCATATCGAGAGTAGTCATGTCTTACATTTCGATCAGTAGTAAATGGTTACGCACCGACGACCGCACGGTACGAGGATCACGACGATAATCACTGTGCAGACTGTATCGTTCACGCCACCGAGGTGAGGACGACCATAGGTGAGAGAGGCGGAGCTGTAGCCTCGTAGATGTAGGATGACTTTAGGAGGGCGAGAGAAGGGTATCTGGTGGCACTGCGTAGAATGCAGGTAAGCTGTGAGCGACTTGAGAAAGAAAAGTAATCGGGGGGTGTTGCAAATTGACCAGCCCCGGGATGGGTGTGGCACTTTGCATCCCTAGATACTGCCATGTTGGGCCCAGTGTGGCTGGCATTTTCCTACCTCCTGTGGGGAACAGTGAGCAGTTGATTCACCAGATTGTCTAATGAATGAGTGCTATACGTCAACACTGCTTTCGGAGATGGTAGTATTGCTATTCCCGATGTATGTTCACAAGAGAAGATTTCGCTCTGTTCTGAGTAGTTTGCCGTGTATGAGACATGTTAATGTTTTATTGAAATATTCATCTAGCAAACTCAGCATGAGTTCTTTCAATTACTACCAATATCTGAAGACGCACCTATATGATGCAAAAGTAGAGCCCAAAGAGGATTGCCCTGCTTTCAGCCAGACAATGTTTACTAGTTTTCCTACATATCTCATCTAACCTTAGTTGGGGCTGTGTCAATATCTCCCCTTATGTGAAAAAGAGGCAGCCGCTGGGCCTCTGGAGACTGGGGAGAAGAACTGACAAACCCACTAGAATAGAGGAAGAGCGAGAAAATAGAGCAATGGAGGTATATCCGGCTACGTTCATAGATATAAGACCTCTGATAGTCTAGACTAAGCTAGAGTGATTGCAAAGCTCTATTTGAATATGCAGATGAGAAGTATTGTCTCAAACACTTCAAAACTCTATGAAGCTGGTGTCAATAGTCAGTGTCCGATCCTCCAGTGTTCCGATAAATGATATAAACAGGTATGACATGGAAATCCATCCGTAAGCAGGGCCTTGCTAAGAACTATCCTGTTAGAATAGAATGAGGCAATTCATAAATTCTACATACTAACGAGATTCTTCTGGCCTAATGTCTATTTCTTAATCTTCGTTTTCAGTAGATACAGGGTCAGAAGACCCATGGCATGCCATTCCACCCTCAATAAGTTACTTCTATAGATATTCTCCCAACCACCAATTCAAACCCTGCCTTAATAGTTCTTTATCGAGCATCTGCTCCCTAAAAGGACACGATGTGCAAATTGCCTATGTCTAATCCAAGTCTATCCCTGGCAGCAGATTATCATTGCTGTCTTCAGGCACGCTGTGATATCAGTCGATACGAGCAAGTAAAAACTAGCAAAAGGATTCAAAGCGATAGGTGTCAGTGAGGGTCTTCCGTGGATTACCCTTATGTTAGACTATGATATTTAAGATGAACCTTCCCACCCTCGGAACTGACTCACGCTAGTTCTCCAGGGGAACCATCGCACAGCATCCAATGTGCTATGTTGTCTTGAGCTAGAGGAGACTGTGGAGAGAGACAGAAGGCGATGCACGAGGAGCGAGCATCGAGCTGTGGGATCTGCCTACTAAGGACCCTGACTATTCCTGACGGCTGATATCATGCACACGTCTGGTGCATGTCTATCCGAGAACATAGCAATGCTCATTTTTACTCATCTCGTGAACTCACTATCTATAATAGGGGTTCTACATAATTCATTAAGCACAAGAAGACTTACCGACAATCGAGGCTATGAAGCTAATATTACAAGTTGCCTTTTCTCACATCCTCCAATGAGGGTTTCTCCTAGGCATTTAGTGTCTTTTTTTGTGGTATATCCAGTTGAATGGGTTTTCTTTCCCACATGTAATAAGATAAGTCGACCCCGTCAATCCTTACTTTAATAAGCAAAGTTAAGCCATTATGCCTAAGTATAGTTAGTTCCCAGACTGGGTCGCTGTTAAATGTGTATAATGAAGAATAATGATTGAGACAGATGTCAAATTACACACAATTAGAGTCTCAATTGAAGGTTCACTTGTCCAATTAGAAATATGACACATTCAATTGAAGTGTACACGAATTTTCTTTTGTGCGAGTTTTGGGTGAGAGTAAATGAACACTCTTCTTAAGATAGATGCACCTGTTGTATCTGGTTCTGACCTGGTACGTGTGATTACTCTTGGCTGCGGCAAGAGCACTGTTTGAAATTGAGTCTTGATCCAAGGTCTGCCCTAAATCTTCCTGTTAAGTGCTCTGATTATTCCGTCCTTCATCTGAGTGTGTTTCGGCGTGGTACCCAGATTGACTCAAGTCACTTTGAACACCCGATGGAAGGAGATGGCCCACATCACTGATCTACACCTGCCAAGAACTAGTCTTGTGCGGGCCTTCTTCCAAAAGCCCCAGACAAATGAAGAATGATAGGGAAGACCTCTAAGAAGCCATCTGTGATTGCTGTCGAAGCACCAGTATACCTATAATGAATGCCTTTCCTTTTTAATCTTCCACTATAAGATGGTATGAATTTCTGCCTTCGGAATTGTGTCTATTTCACACAGATCATATGAGAAACAATCTAGACTAAAAAGACAATTCTAGTAATTGCATTGGCCAGCGGAAATTTCACGAATGGTGAGTAAGTGTGTGTGCTGACTGTTTAGTCGCCTCTGTGTAGCTGTTGCATGTTTCACACCTCAACGCTCATCTATCGTCATTAAAGATTTCTGTATAGAATGTTTTATTTTTTAAGTTTCACTACCTATTTTATGGGGCTTTCATTGCCAGTCCTAACAATTAATTTGTGTCACAAAAGATTCAGGTCTCATCTAGGGCTTTAGTTTCCCCCCTTTCCCCTATTCCCCCATCCTCCACTCCATGTCCGCAGTAATCATGGATCACCTCTGAGAAGAACTCAATGAGCATAAACTTGCTACTGGAGTCATCATCCTGTTGCTCAATCTCGTATTTCTTTTTGGTTTTCGAGAAATTTGAGCATTTTTTTAGCTCTAAGTGATAAATACCTATATTGATAGTCAAGCCATCCTTCATGAAGGCAAAAACCACTCTCAGGCTGTTGTGCCAAACCCACTGACACCGCCTTCACCATCCGAGTATTGGGAGGTGACAAGGTTATTCTGTTTCGATCAAAATTGATAATGAAGTGTCAAGACCATACTATTGCTTAGTTCTCACTTAATGCATTCATCCCCAAATACACAGCTTTATCATTGTTTAATACACGCCCCCATTTTTCCCGTCAGATGTGTTCCTAGGCTTAAAGAAATAAGGGGCAACAGGGAGGGAGGTGAAACATTCCACTCTCTCTGGTGCTGTTTTCTTGGATTCTGGTCAATCTGGCTGTTTCCTTTCACATGGGCTTGACAGTTTGTCCAGGAATACCTTTCGATCCTACTATGAAGCAAGGAGCAATATCAGATATAATAATGTACTTTAAGCAGCACTAATATTTTTGAGTAGCATGTGTACTATTAGTCTATAGACACATGTTTGATATGTTAATCCATGAATTTACATTTACCCCCCTGTTAAATATGACTATGGGTCTTACTAGTGGCTATAACATCCACACTAAACCTTAGGTTGAAGCATTGGTTTGGCAAGAGCTATGCAAGAAGGCCTTAGACTTATCTAGGAAACAAGATTAGATAATGCATACTGAGGATGTTGTTGTGGATTTCAATAACATTGGCAGGTAAGCAAGACTTTATATGAAGGTTGTTACCCGAACACAGGGTTCTGAGTCATATCTACTGACTTGGTTCCTTTTTAGATGTGAGAAAGTTGCTTGCTCATATTGAGAGACACACTGGCACCATGTTATTGGCTTCTTTTGCCTACATGCACAACTCAACATTTCGTTCTGTCTTGGAGAAGCCAGAACTCAGCAATAATTTAGTCACAAACCATCCCTAGTGTATCTGTGTTGATCTTACCTAGTACACCACACTTCATTTACTATTCCTATTGTAAGTTTTTTCTGAATTTAAACTCTCTTGGTGGTGGAATGCATTACCTCTTGTTGCCAAGCAATTCTATTACTAAACGCAATCGTAAGCTTTTTTTCACCTAGCCACATAATTATTCGTCATTTGTGGCTTGAGATTGCCATTCTTCAAGGATGCAGGTATTTGCATTGTGGCATCACATGAGCAATTAACCAGCATGTCTAGATCCTCAGCTCCATATACATAAATAGTGGTTCAGTCTTGTTTTCAACCATATATTACTCTTACTGATTATTTCCCTGGGGAATTTTCATCTAGAGAGTGTTCATACTGGGTGGGTCCTCCCATTGGCTAGTACATATTAACTGAGCACTGGTCTACTTTTCTGACATGGCTTATCACTGGTAGGCTGACTATCTTCTCTTGCAATTCCCATCGAATCTCTCAGGCAGAGAATGAGAATTAGAGTCAACAGAGATGCGATTATCTGGCAGATTCACACTATGCTTCCTTCATCTTACAAGGATTTGCTCTTTGTTTCTGCGCCCTTCCTATGCAACAATCGTCACTCAGTTTGGAACTTCTATGGTTTTTGTCGCCACAAAGCAATAGAAAGTTAAATAAATTGCTATTGTTATCAGGATGCATATGTAACAAGGGATCTTGGTGCGTTGAGGTCAGCGATGTTACGATGTGGATGATGTAAATTGGGTCTCTAATTAATAGATTGACAAAGATTTGGATCTTATTAATTGTCATTGACTTTGGATTTCACTGCCTTGACTCAGAAGGCTTGGATACGATGAATATATTTGACTCTTTCGTCCTTTACAGTGTAAGGGTCTAAACTCTTTTATTGGACCAATTTGAAGATTGACAAGCGAGCATTTAGGTTGATGAGACTTAAAGTGTAGTAAAAACAGAGAGTTTTTTGTTACCTAAGAGGTGTGTTGACCAGAAAGCTGCGATAAACCTTCGTCACTCCTATTTTATTATTCGCTTATCAATCGACTGTAACAAGTTTTGCTTGTAACTGCTGGGTTTCTGGAGTACAAAGCTTATCTTTCCACCATGGGAACATTGGCCTCCACCTTAATGCTTCTGGTGTCGCATCTTTTTCTTTTTATTCATTTTTTTTTGTCTAAACAATGCACATTTTTACGCATCATTTTTTTAATTTTTACTCGTATGTGTGTTTTGATGTACTGCCTCTTGCATGTAGAGCTTCCTTGTGCTTCACCGTGATCATGCATGGTCCGAGGTCTAAGTAAGAGGGTGTTGGGTAATTCATTGGAACTGACGAAGCTAAAGACGTTTTGTTCAGATTCCGTTTAACAGTGTGGTGCAGTGCGGGATATCGTAAGGACACTTAGAGAATTGTAGGATCCCGTGTATTGACAGGGCAATGGTCGGCGCTCTTATATCTTTAAAGACCACTGAGTGTTTTATTCAATATCTCCTAAGCCACGGAATGGGGTAAGTCTTTACATATCTATATACAATCACATCATTTTTACTCATTCTATGGACTGATAACTAAATGCCTTGGGTGGCACATATATGTAAAGTCTCGTCAACATCTCCTGGGGTACTGTCTCAAGATTAGATTTCGGTAATATAATCCGACCTTTATTATACTCAAGTTTCATGAGATGATCAGTGGATTTACTACTGAAGCGATTTGAACTCTATCGGCGCCTATAGAATTTCATCATCACCTTTTCTCCTTTTCTTGTGTGAAAATATGGGAAAATTGGAGTATATGAGAAACTGCTTTGAGCTCATTAGTGTATTTGGAATAAATGATATGGTTGGGAGAATTTATGTTGTTTGGCTTAGTGAAACAAGTTTTGGATGTAGCATTTCTTTTCATTGTAAGTGTTCCTGGTTATATTGTAAACTAGTGCATTATACAAGATGAGAAGCGAGTTCCTAGATCCCTTATATAGAGGGTTGCTAGCGAACTTTATCTCATTCTGACTGAGGAACAAAAATATATTTATAGTCTGGAAGGGTTAGGAAAGAGAGAGAGAGAGAGAGAGAGAGGAGGAGAGAGAGAGGAGAGAGAAGAGAAGAGAAGAGAGGAGATATATGTTTTTGCTATGTGGCTGTGCTTCCCAGCAGCACCTCCCCTCCCTTGCCCTGTCTGGCCACTCTGCCCTTTCCTCTTGCCTTCTGGGTGACTCTGCTCAACCTTACTTCTACTCTCCATTCACGCTGAGGTTGACCATGCTATTCGCCCTAATTGGGACGGTGCACAAGTGCTTCCTGATCCGTCAGGAAAGTACTTTGTCAAAGCCCACGAAGTTAATGGCACACAACAAAGAGAGGGTAATGAAATGGCTGGTAGGGGCTGCTAAGAGAATGTCTATACAAATTTAGATTCACTAGTCTCAACTATACTTACAGCAGGTGATGCTCTAGTAAATCTATAGATAAAAAAACAGACATAAAAAGTCGGAGTTTCAAATACCATTGGCCTAGCCAGTACTTAGAACGTGAGGCAGGGGCATTACTACAGTTGAGTCCTAGCACTGGTTTACATATTCCAGGGTCTGAGCGGCAAAAAATGTGTCTTAAAAAATAAACAAAAACGCCCACACAAATAAAGGAAACCACTAATATATACCTCCTGAAAGAATGCTAGCTGATACAGAAGTTTGACTGGATTGAGCCCACGACCCCCAGAAGAGGAACAATGCTCACATCCTTGTATCTTTGACTGTTTACCTGTTTCGGAGAGGCCTTTAGTAGATTGGGATAAATCTGTTGGACATCTCCATCTAAAGTGAGAAGTGTCTCAATTGAGCATTCACTAGTGACAAGTTATATGAACTGAACTTAATAAAAAGCCAATTCTTAAATAGTTCCTCCCTTCGGTAATTATTTGAGTAAGGGTCTCAGCTGTGCCCCAGCTGGCCTGGACTCCATCTGTAGAAAAGCTGGCCTTGAACTCATAGAATTCCACCTGCCTCTGCATCCTGAGTGCTAGGATCTAATNCCATCTTCTTTCCTATTGTCTTTCTTTTTTTTTTATTCTAAGTTCACACGTCCCCTTTTTTTTTTTTAAAAAAAAAGGTTCAGGCAGGTGAGAGGGAAGGGCCCAGCTGGGTGTGGTTTCAGTTAATGGAGGGCGGGTCAAGGAAGAGCTATAAAAAGGGAAGCCAGGCGTAGGCTCTGCTCACTGGCTCAGGCTGAGGAGCAGAGTTGCCACAGGAATCAGTCCTGTGGGTGACCAGCTCTATTGGGGTGTGGGGTGTGGGGGGTGGGGGTTTACTTTCTTTTAGAAGATGTCAAGTGAGGCTTCAGGGACCTGCCTTTCTTGGCAGATCTGTACCTGAGACAGACTGCTTTTCCACAGCACTATGCATCTATGGCCTCCTCTTCCCACAGAGTTCTCATCTGTTTCAGGCTTTTTCTGCTCTTTCCAAGAATAAGAACAATGGGTCCTTAATTCACTTCAGGAAATAGAAGTAATAGTTGACTGTCTTACCCCAAACAGAATACTGTACATCCACAGACCTAGGGTGAATAGTGGCGGGGGAGGGGAAAGGATGGGGTCTTGTGACCAGAAGAGCCCCTTCTAAACTGTAGCAGTAGGCAGAGCTACCAAAATCAAGGGACCAGCAGTCAGGAACTGCAAGGGCGCCTGGGTGGAGTCCTGTTCCTTCCAGCACAATCCAGCCTCAGTACTGGGTTCCACTGCCCAAAGTGGAAAGTGCCTCCAGGCAGGAGAGTAACCTGAACCAGTGAGACAGGCACTAGGTTTAGGCTGCTCCGCTCAGCAGAGAGGCCCTCCACTGGGCCAGGCCTCCTGCATTCTGGAACTCTTAGTGTGCTTTAACCTGAAGGTTTCTCACATGGGAACTCACCCAGACTTGGCTTGTCAAGACCCCACTCCCTGATCATCCCCTGACCTCTCGGCTTAGTGCCTCAACGTGAAGGATATCAGCAACAGAACTAAGGTGTGATCTTGCCCCAAGCCGACGTCAGGGCACTGGCTGCTTCTCTGGCCAACAAAAGCTGAAAACAGATTCAGATGCTTAAGCCTGCCTAACAGACCCTAATGGGATCCAGAGGCTGTTGAAGGCTGTACCTGGCATCCACTAAGAAATGGCAATGAATGCACCCCTCATTCACCAAGTGTGGGCCTTGTTGCTTGCTGTTAATGTGTGTATATTGGACTTGGCAAATAGGAGTTGTCAGACCCAAGTGCTTGGCTCTAGTGAGCATCTGACTTCCTGTAGGGCTGGCCTGAGGTACAATCCTGGAGTACCTGCTCCACAAGGCTCCGTGTACCTTGTCAGCCACGGTGTTTTGGTGGCTCAGTGTCTGACACCAAGGAAGTGTTGCTGACGCTCCACTGCGTGCCGTGCTTCGTCTCTTGTATGTACAAGGTCCCAGGAACACCTCTTCCTCAGAGAACATTGACTTGAGACTTTTTCAAGCAACGTAACTAGTGATTGGAAGAAGAGCGACTTAAGCCCACCCCCGGCTCAGTCCCCACATCTCGAGCCTTGATACTGGGAGCCGAATAAGAGTGCACTTGTAGCTTTTAACGTTTCTCCTAACCTCAAACTTGTATTTTTTTCTTACCTGCACCAGTGCTAAAGTCTCATCACCTGAAATGGGGGATGGCTGATTCCTGAGGTGTTGTCCGATCCACTTCAGCTGTCTTATTCCTGAGCAGCAAGCAGCTGAAGTTTCTGTAGCTGTGGGTGTGCACAGCATCAGGGAGTGGATGCTAAGTAGGGGCCGGAAGCGGTCCCTACAAATGGCCTACAGGTGCAGCTGGCTCTCAGTGCCCATGAGATATGCCTTCACCATGAAGGGTGAGGGGGCAGCAAAGGGCTGAAGAAGGCTGATCATGCGTCCTGCAGTGGTGCTTCCACTGTTTCCCCATAAACACAGGCTTCTAGTTCCTCCAGTGACCAGAAAGGGAGGGCAACCCGGAGTCTAACGGCGTAGTCTCCCTGCCCTCTCCAAAGCAAAGACTGTCTAGATCTGCAGGACAGAGGGGTAATCACAACTTACCAGAAAAGACCCATGTTTCTAAGAAACTGGCTCCTCCAAGAACTGAACTATGTATTCCACCCATTCTAAATGCCAATTCTGGGCTTGTTATCTAAAATAACAGGCATGCATCATCTTCAATACTCAGGAGGGCCTTGAGAGCAGTGGTCCTTTGTTGGGACTCTGCAGGTGGTCTCAAGACTAGCAACTCCTTATGGACTCCATTCAGAAGCTGAAAGCTTCTACCACCGATCACAAGTTGGGAAAGCATTCTGAATTCTGACCCAATAACTGTAATGCATCTGGAGGGCAGGGGTTTTACTCTGGAAATTTGGTCCTTTGAAGCTAGAAAGCAAAATTCTGGTTGAAATGGCATTCAAACCACTCTGGACCAGTTTAGTTTTGCTGTGACCAGCATTGTTTTCAAGTGGTTCAGACATTCCTAGGAATGCACTGATCAATGCCCACTTGAATAAAGGGAAAGAGGCAAGAAAGGAAGCTGGGAGGACTTGAAATGCCAAGTGTGCTTGTAGTTTAGTAAGCCCTAGGTAGGGCATGGCTGGGAGGCCAATATCACTGGAATATGATAGGTTAGGACTACTTGGACACTTGCTGTATGTGACTCATCTAGTATTTGTATTAGGAGGCTTGAGTTTCTCAGGACTACTTGCTCTAGAGAATACTTGTCTTCAGCAGCTCTAAAGCCTCAGTGTACTGGCAATGGATGCGTGTTCCTACAGTGGCCCCTCCAACATAAGCTTTTATAACATATTCCCTCCTAAGCAGCCACCTCTACAGGGCATCAGAATTAAGGACAGAAAGTGTCCCAAAAAACTAGACCACCAGGGCTTGGCAAGCACCACCACAGGATGGTGCAGCACTGGGCTGTGCTCTATGCCAGTCCTTGAAAGGGTTGGCAGGGGCTTCGAAGTCGAATCCCTTCTGAGTCCAAGTGTCTGGAAGACAATCTAAACTATCCTTGGAGCCCCTCATCTATAACCCAAGTAAGACGGAATGGAATGGACAGTTGTGCTTTGGGGCAGGCCTCTATTAGGTAGACCTCCATGGCTTTGGATTACTCGAAGTTTATCCCAGACCTTAAGTTCTCCAAACCCATGGCCCAAGTCTGGGCTCGGTATCTAAAATAACATGCATCCTCTATTGTTACTCGGGAGGCTCTTCAGAGCAGTGGTCCCTTGTTGGGACTCTGCAGGTGGTCTCCAGACTAGCAACTCCTTATGGACTCCATTCAGAAGCTGAAAGCTACTGAACACAAGTTGGGAAAGCATTCTGAATTCTGACCCAATAACTGCACCAAGGAGTCATTGGCCACTGAAGAATGAAGCATGCATGTGTGCTAGTGAGCAGCCAGCCTGAGGGGCAGGTTACAACTGTCACATTAGTGCTTGAGTGTTCTGTGAGTGAGCCCTCAAGAGCAAGGGCTTCCTTCCAAAGAGTCGACCTTCTCTTCTATGTGCATAGCCAGAGCATTGGCATCTGAGCAGCTGAATGGAGGACCCTGAACTCGGTGCTTTCCTAGTTTTTGTTTCTTTCTATGTGGAAGCCATGTGACTCTGAAATGGCTCTCGACTGCAGTACATGCTGTCAACCTGGGCCTGCCTCAGCAGGCTGACTGAAGTAAACACACACTGAGGTGATGTGACGGGATCTGTCTTTACATGGATGATATCCTAGAAGTAGCAGGAATCTTATTTCCGTTCATGGAAATGTCATGAGCACAACTACAAGTGACACTGCTGTGAAGCCACAGGTTGAAGAAATTGGACGCCGGGCCAACTGTGCCTAAGAGCTCGGCAAGAGTTTCAGTAGATAACTTTCATCCATAGTGGAACTCCAAGGTCTGGGTGTTTTCTCCCCAAACAAGCTTGTGAGCCAGAACTCTTCGGATGTTGTGGCACCAGGATGAATCTGGCTTGTCTCAAATATAGGTTACAGGATATAAAACAGTCAACAGCCATAGGTTATAGGATATAAAACATGAGTCAACAGCCATATCTCTAAAAGATACACCCTACCAAGATGTGACATAGTGGGGCAGGGTCTCACGGGCCTTAAGTCTGGCCTGCAGATGACATGGTAATCAGTTACTGAGGTCTGTATGGACACTGCCTCATGGTGGGCTGCCCTGATGTCATTATGTGTAGATAGAGGCTTTAGCCTTTGACCAGCCACCCCAGGAGTCAAGATGTCATTAAAAACCTGACTCTTCTGTTCTTCGTCTTCATGCTTAAGGGTAGCCAAGTAAGCATGAAACTAGAGAACCAGGCCCAGAGCCATGACCTCACTCACTTGCACAAGAAGCAAAGTTAAAACTGACCAGGAAGAACCTGGTGAAAGGAATCAGCTTTCTGACTTCAAATAAGAATCATAGCTATGGCAAACGCAGAGGTCAAACTCACTAGGCCTTGCTTGTGGCTCTGGAAATGGGCCTCAGAGTCTGTGGATCTGTCAGAAGTCAGGTCATCTCTATCCCCTACATGCCATAGACCAGTTCAGCCATATAGCTGCCGCCTCTGATCTACACTGGGAAAGTATCTCCTGACTCCAAGTGAGAAGCCCACCATTGTTGCCTGCACAGGGTAGCATCTAGCTTTCTTAAGATGATTACTCTAGTTTCCAGCCTCTTGTCTCTGTCTCTGAGGCAGTGTTCAGTGTCCAATGACGGTGATGTTTGAAGACAGCCATGATTTCCTGTTGGTATCTGAAGATGAAGCATCTTCACATTCAGGACCTTAATCGGCCACTTCTGCATGTTGCTCCTTCATCTCCCAGGGTATTCCAGAGTGGTCACTGGGAGCATTTATAGTGAGATGAGGTGAGCACAGTGATGCATGACTAGACATTCTTGACCATCATAGTACCTGAACCTCAATGAGTAAACTCATTCAGATTCTAAAGACAAAAACTTTGAGATATAAGATGACTTTCTCCTAGACCAAGGAATGGTATGTGGATGTGGGCCAAAAGTCATCCTTCATGGATCCGGAGCTGATTTTTTTTTTTTCTAGCCATTGCCAAGAAACTATTGGAGGGTCACTAAGAGTTCCACACTCCTTGCATATAGGGAGCTTGAGGCTGATAACCAACCTAGGTTACAAACCATGATCCTTCTCTCAAATGCAGGGATATTGGGGTAAAGACTACATGGGAGAAAAGACCCAGAGGTGGTATGTCAAGGAAAGGTCTCCACACAGGTGGTCCCTTACACATGAGCTTGCAGCATGCCCAAAGGTCTTTGCAATCTCAGACAAAATCCCAGCATAGACAGGAAAGTGGCTAAGAAATCCCAACCCAACCTAAGGGAACTTTGGGCATCTGATGGGCTGCTGGGACAGTGAAGAGATGGTCTCTGGCTAGGATGGGACTTGTGGGGTGGGTTAACCAGGCTCTAGTGGATGGACCCACACTGAAGGACATGCGGGGACACAGGCTCCATTATACACAGAACACAGCAGAGCAAGCCAGTAAGCAGCACTTGTCCATGGCCTGTGCCTCAGCTCCTGCCTCCAGGTTCCTGCCTGAGTTCCTACCTTGGGCTCCGAGTAGTGAACTACGACCCAGGAGATGTGAGCTTTTGAATAAACCCTTTCCTCACCAAGTTGGTGTCAGTGTATTGTCACAGCAATTGAAGAGAAACTAGAACAGAAATTGGTACCAAGAGTGGGGTATTACTGTGACAGACCTGCCCTTGGTGTGTTTGGGGAGGATTGTGGAAGTGTCTGGAACTTTGGGCTGGAGGAGCCATTGAATGTTTGGAGTTTGTTGCTGTGGAACTTGGAGTAGTTATGCTGAAAGAGCCGTAGATAATGGAGGCCTGGCTTGTGAAGCTTCAAAGGAAGCAGAGACCATCAGGGCTGTTCGTGTATTTTTCAGTTGAGAATCTGTGGGTTCTGGTCAGCTGGGGCTTGAAGAATCAGCTGTAAGAGACCAGAACCTGAAGTAACCTTTGTAAAAGGACAATTGATGCTGGTTCACTGGGGCTGAAAAAATTAGCTGTAAGTTACAAGAGACCAGCATCACTGGTGAAATCTGACAATTTCCTCAGGGTCAGCACACAGCTGTGGTACAGAGGGGGCCTGACCCTCCACCTCAAGCCAGAAGGAGGACTTGGTAATGTGTAAGTCTCCTATTGAGTATTGTATTGAAATGTGAAGGAGGGTCACAGAGCAGCCGAGTCTGGGCACTGAGAGGCTAGGAAAGGACACTGGTGAAAAGTGTGGCCTTGGTTGCAGTGAAGATTCCAGGATTCCAGTGGGTCAGGAAGAGAAGCTGAGGCTTTGCATCAGGAGAGGTCAGAAGCAACCTCAGTTTCATTGGCGACCCCAGCTTTTTGGAGATTCCAGGACTGTGGGACAACCATCAAGAGCAGCAGCAGGTGTGGAATGGAGTCAGCCTGGGCCTGTGAGATGAGCTGTGTGTGCCACGGATGGCAGAGTCAGAAGGCAGCTGCCCAAATCTTTGGAGCCCAGAAGATTGAGTGAATCCCAGGGTCCAGCCTTGAGCTACTTTACTGGACTTGGGTTTTGTTAGTGTGCCTGATTCTTCCCTTTGAAATAAGACAGTAATTAGTTTTGGATTTTATAGCATCCCACAGTTAAACTTTTAACAGACTGAACTTTTAAGTGTTTGGACATTTTAAGGACTGTGGGGCTTTTAAGCTTGTACTGCTTTAGGTTGTGATAACATTAGTTCTTGTCCCCCAAGGTCTGGAAAGGTGTAGGGTTGAATAGTGATGTGTTGTGTGTCAATTTGACAAGGGATCAATTGTGCTGGATAGCTTTGTCAACTTGACACACCTGGGTTGAGGGAGCCTCAACTGGGGAATTGGCTCCATTGGATTGGCCTGTGGCCACGTCTGGAGTATTCTTGATTGTTGAGCAATGTGGGAGGGCCCAGCCCACAATGGGTGGTTTCCACACCTGGGCAGGTGGTTGTGTATGGTATAAGAAAGCAGGCTGGGCATGGGCCAGGGGAGCAAGCCAGTAAGCAGCACTCCTCCATGGCCTGTGCCTCAGCTCCTGCCTCCAGGTTCCTGTCCTAAGTTCCTACCCTGGGCTCCCTGAGTGAACTATGACCCAGGAGATGTGAGCTGAATAAACTTTTCTCCCCAAGAGAAAACAGACTATATAGTACACTAAACTGGGCAGGTGGCACTTAGGAAGGGTGCAAACAGGGGAAGGTGATCTAAAATATAATCAAATGGCATTGATCACTCAAGACTTCAAATACAAACTCTACCTTGAGGCATAGCATGAAGGAAAAGGACTACAGTGGAAACAGCCAGTGTGAATCCTTCTAGAACGGTCTATAGAAGTTCTCTGCTTGTCTGGCTTAGACCAGCTTCAAACTCTGATCACTTTTGTGTGTTCTTGCCCCACCTTGGGGCCTAGTCTCTGATCACTTTGTTAGGAGGACTTGGTAGTTATACCCAAGATGTCAAAGGCCTGCTAAAGTAAAGGAAGTAAACCTGTAAGGAATTCTGACATCACATAGTGGATTCTTCCATTTCACTTCCATTGAACTCCATGTTTAGGTAGAAACATGGTTCTTACTAATGAAGAAAAACTTACAAGTTCAGGTGGCCTGCCACTCTCAGTGTGAGAAACTGCAGAGCTTTCTAGCTTAGTGTAAAAAGGAAAGTGATCCTAACAGGCATTTTTACCTGTTAGAAAGAAAATGGGACAGTGCCCAATTTGAGATTGAGCTTAGCCTTCACGTCACCCTGAGCTGAAGTACTTCATGTAGCCCTTTGAACCTTTCCTGTCTTCATGGAAGAGTGACTTGACTACATTACAGCCAATTCCTTAGTTGCTTGACAGTAAGGATCTTTTGGTGTCAAAGATCTTATGCCTCTAATAGTGTCATCAAGGAGAAAATAGCAAGATAAGACTTGATTTCTCAATGTTTTGAAGTGTTTAAGTGCAAATGCACCAAAAATCACTAACTTGGGCCTTACAAGGAAACTACAAAAATATTCAAAATTCGGAGGAAAATGTGAATTCTAAGCATAAAAAAGATGCAGGACAGTTATGACAGAATACATGATCTGGGGGTGGGATGGGGAGGGGGTGGGGGGCTGGGGATGAGGTGGGGGGGATAGGGGAATATGCCTGAACAGAAATGAAAAATGATGTATGAAATACACAAACATCAATAAAAGAGTATAAAAATCAGAATAGTGACTTATAGTGACAAGTGACCCTAAGCTGGAGGGACTGAGCTGACCTGAGCAATTTCTAGAAGAGCCTGACTTTCAGCTGGGGTGGGGGAAGAAGCTGGTTTAACTTGATGTTGGTTAGACAAAAGTCAACAGGGGAAATGACACTGGAAAGTTCAGGTTACAGTGAAGTGAACAGATTGTGTCACCTTTAGTGAGTCAGAAGATTTCAGTACCAGGGTCTTGGAATGTAAACTGGGCCACGATCTAATACAATGCTTGGCCCTGCCACTGAATGAGAGTACTGTAGCTAGTGCTTAGCTGTTGAGCGGTGCTAGCTGGGCTGCAGAGCCACTGGAAACAAAGGCAAACTTGTGTCCACTGAGATGGCAGCTTGAGCCCAAGCAAGGAGGATACTGGGCCCCCTCCCTCAGCTTCAGATGAGGGGGGTGTAGGTAGACTTCTATGTGGCTGACCACATCCATATGTGTGCAGAGCTCCACAGGCAAGCAGGTCTGGTTTGTGTGGTTGCCTTGGTGGGGTAGACCTTCTCTAGCACATAATGGTAGCTCAAACCACCCCAGGGTGGAAGGAAAATCCTGAAACTGGAACAAGATTTATCCCACCCCAAAGGGAATAGCACCACTAAAAACTGAGCGAGCCTGTACATGGTTTTACTGCTACTTTGTTTATGGTACTAGTCTACTGGAGCAGCATCTATATGTATTTGGAGAAAACTGGGTAGTTCATGTTAAATGTCAGGAATGAAAAGAGGTAATGTTAAGCCCCAGGTTGGATACTGTGGCTGGAGGAGCAGCTCTCTGCATGGGTCTTAGCTTGGCCCTATCCTGTGAGGACCCTTCCTAGAAACATCTGTCACCTCGGTGAATAAATGATCTCAGCATACCATTTTGGAGATGGCATTAACCCAGAACAACTTATTGCTGTTATCTGACAGAAAAGTCAGCAGCTCAAGCAGGGACCATAGAGGAACTACTTACTGGCTTGTTCCAGGCTCATGTGCAGCTACCACCTATGCAGCCCAAGCCCCCCTACACAGGGATGGTACTATCCACAATGGTCTGGGCCCTTTCACATTAAGTAGCAAGAAGATGCCCACAAGCCAGTCTTATGGAGGAAAGTTCTTAAGGTTATCTCCCCAGTTTGAGGTTGACAACCAAGATTACTTGGTAAATGGAGGCATCGCCTGTCAATTCCCAGGGATACATCTACTCCCTAACCCCCCAATACTAGTAATTTCACATGACTAATTGCTGTACGTGGGAATCCAAGTGTGCTTAAGCCATTGACTAGGAACTTGTTAGTCATGGAAGTCAACTTCTAGAGCAAATTTTAGGGGTGGGGGTGAGCATGTGTGTAAGCTCTTGGCAATCATCAAACTCTCCTGAAGTCTGACACTACTGTTCTTTTCCTCTGGACAACAGATGCCAGGTCTACATTCCCCGTGGGTCCTGCCTGTTTGCATCCCTCTGAAGATCCTCAATATGAAAATTCTCCTTGGGTGCTGAACTCGGACATATTTCCTAGGTTGAGTCCTGTATATTAGAAGTCCATGGTGCCAGGGTGCTGTCTTAGCCAGATCACTGGTGTACATGGATAGCAAGGACGAGACCTATTAAACTTAGGAAAGGTTGTGCTCCAGTAGTGACATATTCCTCCATCCAGACTCAATGAGCTTAGGTACCCTAGCCCAAAGTACCTCTCAAGGCGCTACTGACCTCAGTTAAAAGGTCTTGGAGACAGAGGGTCTGGTTAGAATAGTTGGGATACTATATTTCTGGAACTGCATGCCTTTAACTCAGGCTGCGGCTGTTTTTAGTGGGTCTCCTGTAGCCCCACTGGCCTGGAACTCCCTATGTAGACCAGGCTGTTCTCAACCTCAGATCCACCTGCCTCTACTTCCAAAGTGCTGGGACTAAAGGCATGTCACCATGCCTGGCATAGAAAAGCCATGTCTTACGTCTATTTCACTGGCGAGGTTTCACTAACCTACCTATGAGATAGCAAGCTGGAAAGCCCCCAAAGCATCATACTAGGGTTATCCTGTGATTTAAGAAATCCTATTCTATGTCTTATGGAGGACCCTGGTTCAATTTCCCAGCACCAACATCGTGGCTAACAACCATCTGTAACTCCAGTTCCAGGGGATCAGATGCCATCTTACCTCTGCAGGCATTGTGCCACATGGTTGCACCTACACTTCAAGCGATACACTCAAACATAGAATTTTTTTTTACGTTGTCTTGGCTGGTGATAAGGCTTCTAGGTGACATAGATGACTGGTTACCAAAGTGACCTGGATCTCATTTAATACTATAAACCCACCCACCTGGGCCTTCCGCAGTGGGGCTGAAACTCTGGTTCACTTAGTGACGTCATCAGAAAGCAACCATGTGGCCATTCCTCTAACCTGTGGTTTAAAATTCAAAGTCTCAATGAGAGTGGATTTATAGGGACGAACTGGGGAAATGACTTAGGGTTCTCTGCCTGCCTGGAACCCAGGATATCATATACAACTGTCCTGAGTCAGGCACCATTTTCCTGAGTCCAGCTGTGTCTGCTTGCAAAAGATCACAGCTGGGCTTGTTTATCTCATAGGAGGGGTAGGGTAGAGTCATGGAACCCTAGTATCCAGTTCTCCCAATCCCTTTGTGGACAATTCAACTGTAACTGCAGGTAGCCCTGGGAGGGCTAGAATAAATAAGCCAGAGAAGACTTAAGGGAGACGGCCTCCATTTATACAGCTGAGGAAGCCACCTTCATGGCTGGGTGAAGGTTTTCCAATTCCGGTGGACTCATACTTCTGTCCCTGAGACCTTGGGAGAAGGTGGTAACATTTTCAATACTCCCCTTCCCCTGAGGAAGGAGTTTTAGCAACACATGGGACATGAGGCTTAATGTAAAGCAGCAGGCTCTGACAGTGACAGATTTGGCCTCTGAACAGCATCTCCTAATGCATCTGTTTTAGAGGCCACCCAGCAACACCTATCAGAACAGATGCTGTCCCTTCACAAGGTGCACATCCTTGACCTCACCAGGGTTGCCAGACAGCCTTACAACAGGCAACTGTCATGTGTGTGCTTGAAACTTTTCTATCTCAATGTGCGATGCTTTGTCCTTGTTGAGAACCAGAACAGTTTTGATGAGAGCAGGCAAGGCTTCATCTAAAAAGCTGTGGCCAGGCTTGGTCAGCCATGATGTAAGCCAAGGTCACCACTTTTCTCCGAGTCTCTAGCCCTCATTCTTCTTGCAGGAACACCATAACTTCAGGGGCTCCTCTTCACTTACAACCTCTAATGGGACAACTTCTCTGCCTGGCAGTGCTCTGCATGTTACACTGTAGAAGAGACAGTGGTGTGCTAGAAACACAGTGCTTATCCTCAGTTCTGTGAAATAGTTCTTCCTGCAGTGGGCTTGGAGGTTCCTAAAGATGGTGAGCCTCAAGCTCTTGAGGGAAAGGCTTCTAGCTAGCCTGCTTGCTGAATATCTTAGGGAAACCTCATCCATACAGGGAAATGAGATTGGGGGCAGCGAGAAGTTCTGGGTGTTTACACAGTGCTTCATCACAGCTGATGCAGAAACACAGCCATCGTAAGAAGGTAGGCTCTGTTTGCAGAGACCACCTTGACTTAGTAATATTGGCTCTGAATCCTAACATGTCTATATAACTTATCTACAGGAGGATTGGCCTCTCTAGCTCCATTCTATATTCAATGAATTCAGCTTTTTGTTATGCTTCAGTGTGTATAAACCTCCACCTAGGTCCTCCTGAGGACTATTTCTGGTGTGCTTCTAAGTGCACAATGGAGTGTTTCTAAATCATTTCTAGGCTACCACAATGAGTGACTTATCAAAATCTGTATCTCATTCAATCTGAAATGTTCTAGCTCTTGTGATGAGAAATCTGTTAGGTTTCTAAACTTCAGTGACTGGTTTAATATCTACTCTAGTGTGGTGGTAACCTGTGTTAATACAGCTACTCTAGTGTGGTGGCGACCTGTGTTAATACAGCTACTCTAGTGTGGTGGCGACCTGTGTTAATACAGCTACTCTAGTGTGGTGGCGACCTGTGTTAATACAGCTACTCTAGTGTGGTGGCGACCTGTGTTAATACAGCTACTCTAGTGTGGTGGTGACCTGTGTTAATACAGCTACTCTAGTGTGGTGGTGACCTGTGTTAATACAGCTACTCTAGTGTGGTGGTGACCTGTGTTAATACAGCTACTCTAGTGTGGTGGTGACCTGTGTTAATACAGCTACTCTAGTGTGGTGGTGACCTGTGTTAATACAGCTACTCTAGTGTGGTGGTGACCTGTGTTAATACAGCTACTCTAGTGTGGTGGTGACCTGTGTTAATATACTACTCTAGTGTGGTGGTAACCTGTGTTAATACAGCTACTCTAGTGTGGTGGCGACCTGTGTTAATACAGCTACTCTAGTGTGGTGGCGACCTGTGTTAATACAGCTACTCTAGTGTGGTGGTGACCTGTGTTAATACAGCTACTCTAGTGTGGTGGCGACCTGTGTTAATACAGCTACTCTAGTGTGGTGGTGACCTGTGTTAATACAGCTACTCTAGTGTGGTGGCGACCTGTGTTAATACAGCTACTCTAGTGTGGTGGTGACCTGTGTTAATACAGCTACTCTAGTGTGGTGGTGACCTGTGTTAATACAGCTACTCTAGTGTGGTGGTGACCTGTGTTAATACAGCTACTCTAGTGTGGTGGTGACCTGTGTTAATACAGCTACTCTAGTGTGGTGGTGACCTGTGTTAATACAGCTACTCTAGTGTGGTGGTGACCTGTGTTAATACAGCTACTCAACACTTCGCCCAAGGCCTGCAAAACTACTGCTTGGAGCACCTGGTCCTGTGGGTATTACTCCAAATTACCAGAGTCTATCTAGAGTTTCCTGAACACCAGCTTGCATTTGAAGGAGCAATACTTCTACACTATGGACAGGAAGGGAAGGCTGTTAGGCAGACTTCCTCCTTGCAGCCCTTATCTTGGTCAGGGCCATGAAAGCTCTCACCACAAGCCTCTGGTGTTGAATCTACAAAGAAAGTTTTTAAATGAAAAGTGGGACCCACTGACTTCATTGGTTGCCTTATAGCGGTAGAACCCGGCCCTTAATTCAAGCGAACCATAGATTTAGCACTGGTCTGCTGGGGGAGTGAAGACTCATAATAAGAAACAAATAACCTGAGAATGTGTTTGTCAGCATTTCCAATTTAATGTCCTATGGCGTGAAACTTTGAGGTGCTTAAACTGAACCCATATGTGGCTCAGAAAGACAATGCCACATGCCAATAAGAACACGTTGTCCTCCACTATTTTGGGATAGATGCCTGGAACCAAGGTGCGAGGTTAACACTTGGCAGAGATGACTGACAATACTGGACATTGGGATGAAATTCTGCCCAACACTGGACTGCGCTTGGATGTGCGGTAACTGGCCAGCAGGTATGTTACTTAAGAGGCACTGACAAGTGTAACATATGATGCCTCTAGATCCCACCCCCTCTCCAGACCTGACATGCGGCTCCCAAAACAAAAAAAAAAAACATAAATTGTCAACTTCCCAAAGTGCACAACCTCTCAGGAATCTGGGGGAAGACTACATCCTGTGCTAGTTGCCAGGCCACAAACATAGCTGGCCCACCCAGCTGCGCACTGTAGTCCTTTGCACATCTTTACTGCTCAACCTTACCTCTGAAGACATTCTTAAATTCCCATTTGTGACTGTAGTTTAAGATTGAGAAACCATGTCTTGTAATGCACTGGACCCAAACTAAGATTGACAGCAAAATAGGAACTTAGATTCAAGACCAGGAGCTACTCAACTCCAAAGGCAAGGAATGTTGCCTGCAAAGTCTTTGACTATTTCAGTTCTGTGCTATTATTGCATCCAGTCAACCCAAGACCTTATGGCTGTATGAAACTCCAAACCACAAACACTCGCTGGCCAGTGATTTTTTTGTGGGCAATTCTCCTGGACTGAGTAACTTTTTTGTTTTTTTTTTTTGGTCTTTTCGAGAGGGGTCTCCCTGTAGCCCCAGCTGTCCTGGAACTGCCTGTAGGACCAGGCTGGCCTTGAACTCACAAAGATCCACTTCTGCCTCTGCCTCCCAAGTGTCTGGATTAAAGGCGTCACCACACGCCCAGCCTGAGAACTTTTTTAAAGAACACTTCGTGGACCTGGTACCAGATATCCCTCACAGAGCCAAGGGCAAAAAAGTCCTGGTGGATATGGAACCTAAGAAAAGATGACTCTGGGGAACAATGTAATAGTGTACAGGCAATAAGCTGGCTTTCCTTGTCACCTACAGTGTTTCAAGCACTAGATGTGAAGAGAGTGGGTACAGGGGAAGCTCTGACTGAGTTCCTACCTTTTGTTATTAAGAATGCTTCTGTCGTTCTCCCATTTAGATGAGAGTGTTGTAGGTTTTCCCTATATTGGCTTGATGACAGTGAGGAATGATCCCTCCCAATCCAAGTCCCTCGGCATGACTTTAAGACATGGAAGGGATGCTGGGATTTAGCCAAATGCTTTTCTCTCCGTCAATTGAGATGAGCTTGGATGTTGTCTGGCAGCCATGTGTGGCTGATGCATGTGATGTGTTTTTGTCATAAGTGAACCATCCTGCAGGTTCAAATGAAATGAATCCAACTTGGTATGAATCCAACTGTGGCATGATGGGATTCTGCTGGTGATGTGGCCTGTAGGCGATTTGCAATTAGCCCGTGTAAATTTTGATATCGGTGTTCATTAGGAGATGGGTCTATAAGTTCTCCTTTTAGAGTGTATGCTGTGCCTTGTGGTTGGACTAGAGTAGAGCGGGATTAATAGAAGGAATCGGGAGAAACACTCCGGTATAGCCTCTGAAACACTTGAGTAATAAGGTAAGTCTCTTGAACTGTTTTATAGAAATTCGGCCATGAAACCATCTGGCCGGGCATATTTGGTTGGAGGCTACTATTACATATTCCATTTCCGCTCGGTATTATTGGTCTATTGGACGATGGATCGACTTTTGGTGGAGCTTTGGTGATTCCCATATCAGAACCTCTAGGAAACTTGCTTTTTCCATGTCAAGTGTCCTCATGAGGACAGAAGCCATCTCCTCTAGGCTACAGCAGAGAAAGGGACCTTTTCAAGCCTGAGCTTGATCTTGGGATCTTCCCTAAGGAACCTGCCCTGAGAGAGTTTCAAATCCTCCTGACCAGGCCCAAGCTTCCTGAATCCTGACATCTGAGCCCAAATTGGTTTGGTCCCCTCGTACTGAGAGAGCTGTTTAAGCCAAAATTTCTGCATAGAAGAGAATGGTAAACCAGCAACTGGGATCAAGAGAGGCTTCAGTCTCTAAAAACACAGTGGAAGCTGCATGTCATCATGGCCTGGGTTGGCCCTGCAGGTCTTCAGCTGTCTAAAATCGCACATTGTCCTTTTCAACGTGTGGTTAATCGACAGCACTGAAAGCACTGCAAGCACTTGTGGTAGTGGTCATGAGTTAGAGTATGTAGCATGGAGGTCCACGCGGGTGTGTCTTCTTGAACTGCCCAGATGTTGCCTGTGCAGGTACAGGCCTGCGCACCTCTGAACTTGTGCAGTGGCATCATAGTGTACCTGATGGGCCACAAGTCTGAGGAATGTCACTCAAATCATCTAAGAGTTGGGCTCCTGAGAAGTATTAACAAGTTAGAGGTAAGCCTTTTCAGGGGACAGTATGGGTTCCTGAGGGCCTCGGGTACTAGCCTCCACCTTAAAGCTTGTCATCCAGACACCTGATCTCAGAACGTGAGCTGCCTCAGTGTTTGGCCATACCCCTGGGGCTGAGACCAATGGGGCTGGACCATGAGCCCTGTAGCAAGGGAGAGTTTCAAGAACTGCTCTTGGACCTGCAGGTTTCCTGCGTGAAGACCTCCCCAGAGACTGTCCTGGTGTAGACCTGACACCAAGTATGGAGAATAGACTCTGTAGCGAGGGACTTGGCTGAGGACTGTGAGGCTCAGTTTGGGAAATACCCACTCCTCTGAAGTTACTGGCAGTTACTGGCAGCTCCAAGACCTCACAATGAGGATTCCTCTGCGCCTCCCCTTTACACTGCTCCTCACATTGCTGCCCTGCATGCATCTGTACAGCTTCTACACCTGTTACTTCCTGTTGGCCAACATGGGACAGAGAGGACCATGTCACTTCAGGACTAGCGGCATGCCTCAAGGGGTGCCCACCATAGCTGTGTCCCATTGAAGGCCCTCTGTAACTAAAGTGCCAATTCCCAGAATACCTCTGCCTGCTACCTCGAACACTCCAATCCGATGCTCTACTAAATTGGGAGGAAATTGCATATAAAACTACCAGGATTTGGCCACAGCCATCAACTACCTGCTACTTGTAGAAGAAAAAACAAATCTCCAACAGAGACTGGGGGAAAGGTCTAACAAATGGGTTTCATAGGAATCCAGGAGACTATATGTGGCTAAGATATGAGCAGCCTCGGGTTGTAGGGAGAGTTCGAGAGCCAGCAACATCCTCTGAGTATGCTATTGCCAAACGCATGACCAAGTCTGCTTGAGCCCAACAAGGCATGAACAGATACCAGCAGCGGCAGGAAGAATGAGAGCCTGCACTTTAAAAAAAAAAAAAAAAAAAAGGTCTAATCTATTCAGCACACAGTACGTAGAAGTGGCAGGAAAATAATTCTAAGCATTTTGCAAATTCCTAGTTGTTCTTTGAGATGCAGACACAATACTCTGTCCCAGGAACATAGAAAGTTCAAAATTATACTTTTAAGTACACGTGGACTCCATTGTAATACTAAAAAACCAGTGTGGATACAAAAATTCACTAAGTTTCAGACTTAAATGGCCTTCGGGGGCAGGAGACAGAAAGGTCCTTCCCATGAACCTTCTAATACATACACATGGGCATAGAAGTGGGCTGATGGGTTTGGTCTCGTCTCTTACTAGTGGAACTGTACTGGCTCGTGTGGCGTTTTCAGAAGTTGTCTTTGTATAAAAAAAAATTATCTAAATAAGTAGACCCACGATGCTTGGATGACCTATTTAATCTGGGAAAGTTTTGCTCAAAGATGCACAGAAGATCCAGGAACCTTTGTTTGAATCAGGGATGGAGATGTTGTTGTAAATGTTGAACACGCTGGGTTTAAATCACTGGTTTAAGTCCTATGGCATTAGACAGAGCTAACATTCCTGTTGGAAGTAAGACTCTCCAAACAGTGGCCCTGTGTCACTCATACAGTCTTTCTGTGAAAACCAGAAGTTAATAGATGAGAGCCCGGTCTGTGACGTAGTGCCCATCCCCCAAAAGGAAAACCTTTGGCTACAGATGCCTACACAGTGGTGAGGGCAGCTTGACAGTAACAGGGTCCCATGCATCGGAAACAGCTACAGGACGCCGAACATTTGCACACAACTCCTAAGAATGTTACTGAACCGTTACAACTAGAACGGTCTGTTGCTGATTAGACAGAAGCGCTCTCTAAACACTGAGTACTGTGTCGCCAGTAATGCGTCAGTCAAAACAGGACCTTGGTCTCCAAGGAACTGGTATCCTTATGCTTTGTGGCCAACCAGCAATACCTGGCCCTTCCCAGCTTGCTCTCCATCAGGGCCCCCTGGCAGGTACCCTAGAACCTCCCTCTAAAATGCCAACACCAAGGAACTGCAAACCTTCTCCTGCGGTTACACGAGACCAATTAAGAGGTGCCAACATACGAAGCATCTTACACATTCCAGGCCTAACCTGGATGATTACAACACTAGATGCAAATAATCAAGCCAAGCGAGAACTGGAATCCAGAAGAGAAGCCACAGCAAACTCAAATACACCCTCCTTATAGCTCAGGACTAAAATTGACATAATTCCACTCAACCAAAACACAAGACCTTATGGGACTCCATGACTCCCAAACCCCTTAACCCTGACTGGCTAAGGCCAGTTTAGACCTAGTGCCCCAGTTCTGCTGCACACTGTTTAATTACAGCTTCTGCAAAAGCTGACAGTGCACGGTACTTACAGGCCAGGCCATCCTCACTGTGGGACATCCACTCCCTTGAAAGGAAGCTCTTAGTATGATCCCAGTATCTTTTACACAAGCTTGTTCTCACTGGGTGAGGAATAGCCATGATCTGAGTTTTCCTGGTCCATGATTTTGAAACCCTTCTGCTGATATAAAAATGATTGTGAATGGAGATTAGAAGTGATTTCCTGGAAAACTGACCACTTTCCTCACCCTGAGAATATCTGCCTGAACTGATGTACATTACACAGTCATGGAGTTTCTCCAGCTGTGAACCCAGGAATAACTTACATGGGCTTAACAGATAGGCAGGATCACTGCATGTTTGAAGGAACATGCAGGACAAGGTAAGTCCCATCTGCCTGTTCTTCACCAACATGCGACGATGTCATCACCGACCTATCTGTTACGATCTTCACACGGGCCGAGTCCTATTTTTTTTCCTGTGAGTATTGCCACACTAACGCGTTTAATATCATTTTTAGCTTCCCTGCCCTAACCCGTGTTCGATTCGGTCTGTCACAGCACACACAACACGCGCTCAGCTTCCCCCTTCTCCCACGCGGGTTGAGTACTAAACGTATGGTGAGTCTCTCCCATCTGTCCAAGTCCAGGCCAGGGTGTCCTGAGCTCATCTCAGGATGAGATGAAAAGCATTAGTCCCCAAGAAGTTATATGAAGAATGGTTGAGTAGAGCAAGGCACTGGCAGTACTTCCCCAAGTGCCCTCCTGAGAAACCAGGCAGGGCTTGGACACAAAGCTATCCAGAGATGAATGTCAAGGGTCTACCAATGTCCTAACATACACCACACAGACAGAAGTGCTTAACCCATTTCTGGAGGAGCCTAAGTTCATGCCTTCTATCTCTTAGCAGGACCCTCCTGCATCATATGGAGAAGTGGTTTGAGAATTACTCAACTTGATGCCCTTTAAGTAAGCCAAGTCTCGGGGCTCTACAGGATTCAACTTCGGGTTCAGAGAGGTCTCATTGTGAGTCTAGGCCTCAGTACGTACCCTCAGTGTTGATGGTCCATAGTTGTATTTAGGAGCTCCTGCACAGGCCATGTTGAGTGAGACTCGGGCTCCAGGCCTGTCAATACACAGCTGCCAGAACACTTAGTGAAGACATCATTCTCTAGACCTCGTGTCTCCTAGGTAAGCAGCAGACCAGTCCTGGGGAACAAATCCCTCATGTCACACGTGCCCCGAACTGACACCAGAAGCCCAAGAAGGACCTGGAACCACAGGCCAGCGGGGTTCGGACTGGCTTGGGTGTTGCATAGCTCCATCTGAGGATTGTCTGCTTGGTATCAGCTGAGGTCTTCCAACCTCACAGGCACACTGGTAACCCAAGCACTTTTGAGGGGGTTTGTGGGCCTTGAATCCAACTTGCTACCTTGATAATACCCACATCTTGGGGATGATCCACAGTTACACCAAGGCCTACTCCCACTTTTGTAGCAGCACAGTTAGAGCTACCGGTACCTCTGGTATCCTCACCTTGGCTTGCTTCTGAATGGTAGGAATGATTGAAATGGTAAGACATGTCCCTTGAGTGAAAAACCAGTGGTCTAAACAAGCAGGGTCTCACCTGCCCTGATGCCCATACATACAGAACACACTGGAGCTCGGCACAGGCAGACTACTGCCAACCAGGGACATATGAGGAGAAATAGATGCCATGCAGCTGTGTAGTAGGAGCACTGTGCCTTAGAAGCTAGGCAAGGTTTTCCAAGCCCACCTAGAACTTTGGCTTTCACTTGGGAGTAACCAGGAATGGATCCAAGAGCTTTGTGATAGCACCAATTAAATGGCTTAGAAATGTCATGTGGAAGTGACATGGTAGGAAAGAACGAAGTATCGACCTAGTCTAAGTGGACATGGAATTGCAGGGGGTACTGAAGATCAGCACTTTTTAGAATTTAATTCAAGCCTGGATCCTCCTTCCCCAGAGAAGCAATGAACCCTGTGGAGGTGAATCCGTGGAGACTGCATCCATAGAGATGAGTAGGAGCCAGCATGTTATTTTATCCCTATCTTCTAGGTCTTTCACTTTTGTTTTCTAAATTTTCAATTCTTTGGATAATGTTTAGAATAGTTCTTTTAAGATCTATATCCTGAGCTACATCTAGGGAGTCATCACTATAGGATTCAATAGGACTAGCAGTATTTGGCTGAGGATTTTTTGGGTTTTTCATATTTTCAGTGTTGCTTTGGCATTTGGGTTTCTTTTGTGATTCTAGAGTGATGCTCAGATGTTTGAGTTAGACTCAAATTTGCTTTATTCTTAGGGGGTTCACAGGCCTGAGGGGTTTGGACTGTGTTGCATAGCTCCAGCCACTGGGGGAACCACTTATTGGCTGGGTGAGGTGATAGGTTCTGGGGTCTTGTCCAGTCATCAGGCTAGAAGTGAGAGTTGGGGCCCTACCTAAAACCTCACCCTAAACTAACATACATCTAGGACAATTGTTAAACTAAATGAAATTGTAAACTCAAATCAAGGGATAGATGTTTTCTGTAGAAATACCCCCAGAAAGCTGGAGGGCAAAGGCTGTGAAAACTAGCTCAAACTAGCTAAGGTTTGTAGAGCCTAGTTGCCTGCTTACATAGCATTGGTCAACACAGGTCACTGTCCTGTAAGAATCCAAGTATGTCACTGGTCACAACCAAGACCCTCAATGCATGCACTGAGCCCAGTGATTAGCAGGCAAATACATAGCCAGGCAAGACACAGAACTCAAGCTGCCAACCTGAGACTACTTGAGGGGAAAAGCCTGTGTGGGGAGAGTTTAGAAAACTCGAGGTTGGACACCATCTTGAGAGGCAGAACACCCAGATCAAAGCCAACCACTGCTATCTAAAATGGCTGTTTCCAGCTGATCTTAAAGTGACTATCCATAGGCTGATTAGGTCCCACTGGCTTGACCTTGTGCACTGGCGGGGACCATCTGCGGAACACTAACATGACTCATAGGCCTCTCACAAACAAAAGACAGAATGCTTGAAATCTAGTGGGGCTACGGGATGGCGCTGATCAGGATGGGGGTACAGAGATCACGCTGCTGTTCATGGAACAGGAAAATCTATTGATCTCATTTACTCCTTGTTTTGTGTCCAAAGCATAGAGGAGAAAGATTGAGTTTTCAAGCACAACCCATTTTATTTTTTAGGATAAGTTACCTACACTGGAGAGAATGAAGCAAAGTGACTATATCATAGCACAGAATGAAATTGAGCTTCAGTCCTCTAATAGTAGTATGGCTATCAACTACGTTAATCTGAATGTCAACCACCAGCCCATTGTTACCTGGAATGCTTAATTTTTTTTATTTTATTTATTCTGTGTGTATATGAATGTCTGCTGCATGCAATCTTGTGCACCCTGGTCGTGCAATGCCGCGGAGTCAGAAAGAGGGTCTCGGATTCCCCTGGACGGAGTTCTCCGGAATTGGAGTTTCAGACGGTTCCGGCCGCCATGTGGGGGTGCTGGGGATCGACACCGGGTCCTCTGTAAGGCAGTCGGCTCTTAACGCTAGGCCATCTCTCCAGCCCCTGGAATGCTAATTTCATGCGCCATGGGTAAAAGATGGTCAACTTGGTACACCTCACCCACCCACATTTCAGATCATTTGAAGAGGAGGGGCTGGAAAGATTTGTAAGAGCCAGGGCTGGGGCATGAACATGCACATGGAAGCAGGGGCTTACAGACCACTGGAAGCTTCATGTGGAACATACTGGCAGTGTCTCAATATGACTGGATCCCCATGCCAACTCAGGACAAGGTCCCCCTATTCAGTGTGGAAGCAAGGGAAATGGGGGTGGAACTTGACATGGACTGAGAACTACTAGAGACTGATTACTGCTGGATGAGAGGAAGAGTATGCCTTACCCAAGTCTTAGATGTGCTGATTAGATTCCAGTGGATGTGGATGAATTACTGCACGTTGGACATCTGGGTTCAAAACCTTGACTGGATAGAAATGAACTCATGCATTACATCATCCAAGTTTTGAGGGGATATTGGGGCATGGAGGAGATTAAACTTAGGAAACATTGTAGAAATGTGCAAATGATCAAAGCGTTAAGAGTTTCTTAAATGAGAATGCAAGAATGCCACCTGTAGTCATGTGTGTCCAGTAGTCCAAAGACAAGCTGCTGACTAACATTGCTGGCGTTTAAAGAGTTGGGCTATCTGGAGCTCAAAAGGAACATTTGTGCTCCCTAGACTGCCAGGCATGGAAAGACACTTCCTATGGGTAGACGTCTCTTCAGGGGCAGCCAAGTTTGCTCAGAATGACAAGCCCTGGCGCTCAGCTCTTCTCTGGCAGAGTTGCTCTTTGTCGCTAGTGTAACCTCCAAGTATTCTGAGAAAGGGTTTATATCACTCTGCACACCAGGTCAGTCTGTCGTTGGGGGAAGTCAAGGCAGGAACAAAAGCCAGCTAACACATCCCATCCCATCGTCGAGGGCTGGGAAGAGAAATAAAACCGCATGTTTAACTCGTTTTTTCTGAGCCGCACGTTCATGCGTCCAGACCTCGGAAAGTTGTACCTACATTCGGGGTGGGCGTCATCTCACCTTCCATTTAATCCAATTGAGCGAAAAGAAATGCCTCAGCTCATGCCTCAGGCCATATGATCTAGGCAGTCCTTCATGGAAATTCTCTTCCCACAGAGCTCCATCCAAGGTGGCCTTGGCAGGAAGCAAGCTCACTTTTACTCATGACTGAGTCACCCTCTGGAAGCTGGCTGAGCTCATCTAGGACTCCAAACTATTCTTGGTGATTGGCACAGTGAAGCTATCTGCCTGCTTCCAAGATATGGTCAGGGTGGTGTTAGAAAATCATTACCAATGTGTGCATTGTCCAGGTTTTCTTACACCTGTTCAGATGGGGCTGAGACTATGGCACTAAAGACTTAGCCAGAAACTTCAGTTTACCTGTGCTTGGTCAATTGGGGCCACTGCACCCGCAGGATGCCATTGTATAGCAATCACTGGTCAGTTCTTGCAGCATTTTAGAATGTGAGGCATACTCTACCCTTCTGCTGAAGGGCCTTTCTTTACTTGCCAGCTCGGCTTTGGAATCCTCTGCCATTTTGGCCTCTCCAGCTGCTGTGCTGGAACTCAAACTAAACAGGGTACATCCATGACCAAGTCCAGAAGCCACATCCTCCAGATGGCACAGGGGCCCGGATTGTACGGATCGTTGTGCAGAGTTTCAGTGTCACTGCCTGTTTGNAACAAGTCCTGGAGATGTTTCACATTACATCTCAGGGGAGCAAGCTGTCTGAAGCCTCGGGGTTTGTTTTTGAATTTCCAAAACATCAGTGTGAAGTTAGAAACTCACAACGTCAGCCATGCTGACTTCCCAGCTTGGTTCTATTTTGAGTAAAATTAAAACTCATCCCATTTGGCAGACGTTAACTAAAGTCCTCAGCTCCCAAATACTATCAACAAAGCAATAAACTGCAGATTATCAGCTTAAGGTGAGAAAATAAATGATAATAAAAAGATTTATATATGTCTACATGCATGCATATTTTCATATTTTTTAAAACTTTCATTTTTACTTTGTCTCAAAGCAGAGTAGATATATTCCTTAATAGCAGGGAGGTACTGAATTCACATAACTGATGATAATCTCATCAAAAAGCCTGAGAAATTCAGGTACTGGGGGGGGGTGCTGAGGCCAAAGTCCAGGACCAGCCTGAGTTAGGAACTCTGTCTAAACACACACACTGGGATAGAGAAGTGCATTAGTGGTAAAGTCACTGCTGCACAAGCAGGAGGACCTGAGGCCAGATCCTCAGGACTCCCATAAATGCCAGGCATGGTGGCACATGCCTGAAGTCTTAGTGCTAGGGCCGGGGTAGGGCAGCAAGCAGGTCCTGGGGGCTCTTTGGCCAATTGTCTAGCTGAAACCGTGAGCTCCCGGCTCAGTGAGACCTGTCTCAAAAGCACAAGGTGGAGACAACCTAACATCAACCTTTCGCCTCCACGTGAGCCTGCACATGCCACACAGGCCCAGACACAGCCCAAACCCTGAGCAATGGGTTTACGTGTCTCACTGTGCAGCCCCTGGCTGGCCCAAGGTGTAAGCCCAGCTGGCTTCAAACGCAGAGATCTACCTAGCTCTACCTCCTGATGCTGGGATTAAAAGTGTGTGCTGCTGTGCTCGGCAATAGTCTTATTCTTTTTTTGTTTTTTTTTTTTTTTTTTTTGTCTTCTTGAGACAGGGTCTCCCTTTAGTCCCAGCTGGCCTGGAGCTCACTCTGTAGACCAGGCTGGCCTTGAACTCACAGAGATCTGCCTGTCTCTGCCTCCCTCCCGAGTGCTGGGACTAAAGGCATGCACCACCACGCCCATCTTATTCTTAACCAAACTATACAAACAATCCAAAATCAGGAGAACAAACTAGAAAAATGCTACATATCCACACAATACCAACAAAAGTAGAACACAATATTGAAATGTATCAGAATACACACTGTATAATCCATGCACGTGAATTTTTTTTAATTTAGTTTTTATTGATGCTTTGTGCATTTCATACATTTTTTCCAATTCAGTTCAGGCTTATTTCCCTTTCCCTCCCCCCCCACCCCCACCCCATCCCAGATCATGCATTCTGCCATAACTGTCCTGCCTCTTTCTCTCTAGTTTTTTTTTAATTTTAGCTAAGTGATAATCCATGAGTACAAGCATCCTTCATGCAAAACCTATCTGCAGGCTATTGTGCCCAAACCCCTACAGCCCACCATCCAGTTGGGGGTGACAGGTTGTTTGTTCAATCAAGTTGATCAAATGAGTGTCCAGACTACATTGCTTTAGTTTCACCATTCACCCCAATCGCAGCCCTTACATTCTACCAGCCCCCTCTTCCGCAGGTTGTTCCCTAGGCTTAGAAAAGGGCACAGTGGATGAGAGGAAAACAGTCCACTCTCTCTGGAGCTGTTGACTTGGATCTGGTCAATTCTGGTGTTTCCTTTCATGGGCTGACAGTTTGTCCAGGAATAACCTTTATCCTACTAATGAAGAACAAGCAATTAGATAATAGGTATTTAAGCAGCACTAATAGTTATGGTAGGTTACTTTAGCATAGACACATGTTTGGTATGTTAATCCATGAATTACATTTTCCCCCCTGTTAAATATGACGGGTCTTACTGTGGCTTATAACATCTCCTAACCTGTAGAGGATGTAGCTTGTGGCATCAGCCATGGGTTATTTCTCCAAGGAGAGAGCCAATAGCCAATTAGATTTGGGATATACAGGCACATGGCTGCCTCTGCTGCACAGTATTTCCAGGCAGGTGAGGTGTAGCTGGTGCTGATGGTGGAGTCTTGCTTGACTCAGGGAGACCCGTATTTGCTTTATTGGTTTAGTGGCCTTTGGTAACACTCTCTGGCATTCCAGAGGCCATCTGTACACTTGCATGCATGCACGTGAATTTTAAGAACAGGCAGAACAATCTATAATGATGGTCTCTAAAAGCTGAATAACAAGGAGGAAGGGGGAGGGGGAAGGAAGATTTCTGGGATGCAGTAGTATTCTAATTTGGTCTGGGTGGTGTTTTTATGGGTTTATATAGAAGAATGTAGAAATCTAAATGCAAGATTTACGCATTTTATTGTATGTAAATTATACCCTATTGAGGAGAGAGAGAGCAGGCACAGGAATAATTAACGGAGTTTGCTTCCAAAACCACTCTTCCTCACTAAACCAATGGGCACAGATGAAGGATAACCTGTCGTAGACAGGCCTCCCTACACTCCCCACGGCACATGCTGGTAGAGATCATTCAGTGGCTGGTAGAGATCATTCAGTGACTGCAAGCCCTCCCTCCTACCATGACTACACTGTGCTGTTAATCTATTCTAAGTAACAATCCTATTGTTTGCAAAATCCCCTTCCTTTTTGTCTTGGTTTTCCCAGAGTAGACATGATAATAAATGATGATTCATTCTATGTTGAGAGAGGAGGCTCTAAATTAATTTGCCAAGAACTATTTGCTAGAAGCCAATTCATCAACACATCAATTTGCGGAATACATGAAACATTTTTTGAAGATTTCAGTGAAATTTTAGTACTCTAATTTTTATTGTTTCATAGCATTTTTAGAAGTACTTAATTTGTACAAAAGAGTTGCAGAAAGAGCTAGTATTCCTATGAATATATTCTTTGTGAATATATTCAATAAATATGAATATATTCTTTATAATGATTATATTCATGAGTATATCCCACTTATGAATATATTCATGAATACATTCTTCTTTTCCCTATTGGGAAAACTTTTTAATACAGTTTAAAATTAATGAACATGAATATATTCATGAACATTTTTATAAGTTTATATTCATATTCATGAGCTATGTTCTTGACCATATTGGGGCATTTTAAAGCCTAGTTTAAAATTTAATGAATATCAATATATTCACCAAGAATATAATCACATTTCACTAGCATATATTCATATTCATGGCTTGACCGTGTTGGAAAAGTTTGAACTCAGTTTTAAATCTGATGAATATTAATAGATTCATTAAGAATATATTCATAAGAATGCACTCATATTCCCGGAATATATTCAAGTCCAGTATACTTGCAAGCCAACTAATTCATTTAACAGACAAAATGAACAGTCTTTTTTTTTGGTTTTGAGACACCGTCTCCCTGTAGCTCCAGCTGTCCTGGAACTCACTATATAGACCAGGCTGGCCTTGAACTCATAGAAATCTGCCTGCCTCTGCCTCTCAAATGCTGGGATTAAAGATGTGTACCACCATGCCTGGCAAATTCTTTAAAATTCTTTAAATAGGGCTAAGAATAGCATATTTGTTTATTTCTGGTTAACTAACATACTTCTATGTAGATTTTTTTTTCCCACCACATATCAGCCTCAGAACTGAGCCAGCAAAACTCACTGCGGCACAGGTCACTGGTGGCCCTTCCCAGACGTCACAGATGCAGTGATATCTTGATTGGCTTGTTTCACTGACACACTGATTTGGAAATATCTAGAAGTAACATTTTGTCTGAATGGAAGAACTTCTGGCAGGACTACTACATGATTACCCTGTTCTTATTTTTTTAAGGTACTAGGAATTGAACCCAGAGCCTTGTCCATGCAAGGCGGGCCCTCTACCACTGAGCTACCTCCCCAGCTCATCTCATGATCATCACTGCCTTCAGCTATCGCTTCTGCTCAAGATTTGACTATTATACTTACTTCAACTGCATTAACTTTTTTTTTTTTTTGGTCTTTTCGAGATGGGGTTTCCCTGTAGTCCCAGCTGTCCTGGAACTCACTCTGTAGACCAGGCTGGCCTTGAACTCACAAAGATCCACCTGCCTCTGCCTCCCAAGTGCTGGGATTAAAGGCATACACCACTACGCCCAGCCTGAGTAACTTTTTTTAAATAACACTTCTGTACCTGGTACCATGATATCCTCACGAGAGCCAAGGGCAAAAAGTGCTCTGTGGATATTGCACCTTAAGAAAAGGATACTCTGGGGAACATATGTATAGTTACAGGCAATAAGGCTGCTTTCCATTGTCACCTATCAAGTGTTTCAAGCACTATATTGAAGAGGAGTGGTGACAGGGGGAAGCCTTGCTGAGTTCCTACCTTTTTTAAAGAATGCTTCTGTCGTTTCCCCATTTAGGATGATATTGGTTGTAGGTTTCCTATATATGGCTTTGATTACATTGAGGAATGATCCCTCCAATCCAATTCCCTCTAGCATGACTTTAAGCATGAAGGGATGCTGGATTTAGCCAAATGCTTTTTCTGCGTCAATTGAGATGATCATGTGGATTTTGTCTGTCATTCCATTTGTGTCTGATCATTGATTTTTTTTTTCATATGTTGAACCATCCCTGCATGGTTCAACATGAATGAATCCAACTTGGTATGAATCCAACTTGGTCATGATGGATGATCTTCTTGATGTGGGTCTGTATGCGATTTGCCAGTATCCTGTTTAGAATTTTGATATCTGTGTTCATTAGGGAGATGGGTCTATAGTTCTCCTTTTTAGTTGTATCTTTGCCTGGTTTTGGTAATAGAGTGATGCTGGCTTAATGGAAGGAATCTGGGAGAACTCCGTTTGTAGCCCTCGAAACAACTTGAGTAATAATGGTTGTAAGTCTTCTTGAAATGTTTTATAGAATTCTGCCATGAAACCATCTGGGCCTGGGCATATTTTGGTTGGGAGGCTACTTATTACATCTTCAATTTCTTCCTGTATTATTGGTCTATTTAGGCTATTGATCTCTTCTTGGTTGAGCTTTGGTGATTCCCATATCAGAACCTCTAGGAAACTTGCTTTTTCCATGTCAAGTGTCCTCATGAGGACAGAAGCCATCTCCTCTAGGCTACAGCAGAGAAAGGGACCTTTTCAAGCCTGAGCTTGAATCTTTGGATCTTCCCCTAAGGACCTCCCTGAGAGAGTTTCAAATCCTCCTGACCAGGCCCAAGCTTCCTGAATCCTGACATCTGAGCCCAAATTGGTTTGGTCCCCTCGTACTGAGAGAGCTGTTTAAGCCAAAATTTCTGCATAGAAGAGAATTGTAAAACCATGCAACTGGGATCAAGAGATGGCTCAGTCTCTAGAAAACACAGTGGAAGGCTGCATGCACAGGCCTGCCCTCAATGGTTCTTCAGCTTCTAAGAATCCACAATTGCCTTCAACTTGAATCGACAGCACTGAAAGGCACTGCAGAGGCCTTTGTATACCAGAGAGAAGTATTAGCATGGAGGTCCATAGTCTTCACACTCCCAGATGTTGCCTGTGCAGGTACAGGCCTGCGCACCTCTGAACTTGTGCAGTGGCATCATAGTGTACCTGATGGGCCACAAGTCTGAGGAATGTCACTCAAATCATCTAAGAGTTGGGCTCCTGAGAAGTATTAACAAGTTAGAGGTAAGCCTTTTCAGGGGACAGTATGGGTTCCTGAGGGCCTCGGGTACTAGCCTCCACCTTAAAGCTTGTCATCCAGACACCTGATCTCAGAACGTGAGCTGCCTCAGTGTTTGGCCATACCCCTGGGGCTGAGACCAATGGGGCTGGACCATGAGCCCTGTAGCAAGGGAGAGTTTCAAGAACTGCTCTTGGACCTGCAGGTTTCCTGTGTGAAGACCTCCCCAGAGACTGTCCTGGTGTAGACCTGACACCAAGTATGGAGAATAGACTCTGTAGCGAGGGACTTGGCTGAGGACTGTGAGGCTCAGTTTGGGAAATACCCACTCCTCTGAAGTTACTGGCAGTTACTGGCAGCTCCAAGACCTCACAATGAGGATTCCTCTGCGCCTCCCCTTTACACTGCTCCTCACATTGCTGCCCTGCATGTGCATTTCTGTAGCAGCTTTCTACACCTGTTACTTCCTGTTGGCCACATGGGACAGGAGAGTGACTTCATGTCCACTGCTTTACATCCTTCAGAGGTGGTCTCCACCTAGCTGTGTCCCATATGAAGGCCTCTGTAACTTAAAGTGCCAATTCTCCAGAATACCTCTGCCTGCTACCCTCGAACACTCCAATCCTATGTCTCTAGCTAGAATTGGAGGAAATTGCATATAAAACTTACCAGGATTTTCCACAGCCATCAACTACCTGCTAACTTGTTAGAAAGAAAAACAAATCTCTCAAACAGGAGTGGAGGGAAAGGTCTAACAACTTTTCAGTAGGAATTCCCAGGAGACTATATTGGCTAAGATCTGAGCAGCCCCACTCTGGTTGATAGTTATGATGTTCTATGCTCAGCAACTCTCCCTGAGTATTGCTATTGCCAAACTCTGACCAGAGTCTGCTTGAGCCCAAACAAGGCATGAACAGATTCACCAGCAGTCTGCAGGAAGAATGAGGATGCCTTAACTTTAAAAACAAAAAAAAAAAAAAAAAAGGTATATCTATTCAGCAACAGTGAAGAGGAAAATGAATTTCTAAGCATTTTCAAATTCCTAGTCTGTTCTTTGAGATGCAGACACAATACTCTTCCCAGGAACTAGAAAGTTTCAAAATTTATACTTTTAAACACTTGTACTCCATTTGAATAGCTAAAACATGTGTTTACAGAAAATTCACTAAGTTTAGCACTTAAATGGCCTTCGGGGCAGGGACAGAAAGGTCCTTCCCATGAACCTCTAATACATACACATGGGCATAGAAGTTATCTGATAGGGTTTCCCCTTATAAGTAACTTGTTTACTCTTGTGGCTTTCAGAATTTTGTCTGTTTAAAAAAAAATTATCTGAAATAAGTAGACCCACGATGCTTGGATGATTCCTTTTAATCTGGAAAGTTTTCTCAAAGATCACAGAAGGATCCAGGAACCTGTTTTTGAATCAGGGATTGGAGATGTTTGTTGTAAATGTTAACAACGCTGGGTTTAAATCACTGTTTAATGTTCCTATGGCATTAAGACAAGAGCTAACATTTTCCTGTTGGAAGTACAGACTCTCCAAACAGTGGCCCTGTGTCACTCATACAGTCTTTCTGTAAATGACCAGAAGTTATGAGATGAGACGCCCGGGTCTGTACGTAGTGCCCATCCCCCAAAAGGGGAAAACCTTTGGCTACAGATGCCCTACACAGTGTGAGGGCAGCTTGAGGCGTAACAGGGTCACCTGCATCCTGAACTACAGCTTTACAGTCTGCCTGAACATTTGCCACAAACTCCTAAGAATTTACTGAACCGTTGACAACTATAAGCTGTCTGATTGCAGAAGCGCTCTCTAGAACCTGAGTACTGTTCGCCAGTATGCAGTCAGTCAAAACAGGACCTTGGTCTCCAGAGGACTGTATCCTTATGCTTGCTGTGGCCAACCAGCAAATACCTGGCCCTTCCCAGCTTTGCTCTCCAGTCAGGGCCCCCTTGGCATGTCCCCTATGATACCTCCCTCTAAAATGCCACACCAGAATGGAACTCAAACCCTTCTCCTGCTGGTTACACAGATACCAAGTTAGAGGTGCCAACTATACAGAAGCATCTTACGACATTCCAGGCCTAACCTGGGATTGATTACAACGTAGATGCAAATATCAAGCCAACAAACTTGGAATCCAAGAATGAGAGCCACGCAAACTCAAATACACCCTCCTTATAGCTCAGGACTAAAATTGACATAATTCCACTCAACCAAAACACAAGACCTTATGGGACTCCATGACTCCCAAACCCCTTAAGAACCCTGACTGGCTAAGGCCAGTTTAGACCTAGTGCCCCAGTTCTGCTGCACAGTTTAATTACAGCTTCTGCAAAAGCTGACAGTGCACGGTACTTACAGGCCAGGCCATCCTCACTGTGGGACATCCACTCCCTTGAAAGGATGCTCTTAGTATGATCCCAGTATCTTTTACACAAGCTTGTTCTCACTGGGTGAGGAATAGCCATGATCTGAGTTTTCCTGGTCCATGATTTTGAAACCCTTCTGCTGATATAAAAATGATTGTGAATGAGAGATTAGAAAGTGCATTTCCTGAAAAATGACACTCTTTCCTCACCTGAGAATATCTGCCTGAACTGATGTACATTACACAGTCATGGAGTTTCTCCAGCTGTGAACCCAGGAATAACTTACATGGGCTTAACAGATAGGCTAGACACTTGCATGTTTGAAGAACATGCAAGGACAAGGGAAGTCCCATATATCTTAATGGACACATAATTTCAATGGTTAAAACGGGCACCTTCTGAGTTTCAAGACAAACATGTCAGGTCCAGGGTGCTCAAAGGATGGTGAGTCTCTCCCATCTGTCCAAGTCCAGGCCAGGATGTCCTGAGCTCATCTCAGGATGAGATGAAAAGCATTAGTCCCCAAGAAGTTATATGAAGAATGGTTGAGTAGAGCAAGGTACTGGCAGTACTTCCCCAAGTGCCCTCCTGAGAAACCAGGCAGGGCTTGGACACAAAGCTATCCAGAGATGAATGTCAAGGGTCTACCAATGTCCTAACATACACCACACAGACAGAAGTGCTTAACCCATTTCTGGAGGAGCCTATGTTCATGCCTTCTATCTCTTAGCAGGACCCTCCTGCATCATATGGAGAAGTGGTTTGAGAATTACTCAACTTGATGCCCTTTAAGTAAGCCAAGTCTCGGGGCTCTACAGGATTCAACTTCGGGTTCAGAGAGGTCTCATTGTGAGTCTAGGCCTCAGTACGTACCCTCAGTGTTGATGGTCCATAGTTATATTTAGGAGCTCCTGCACAGGCCATGTTGAGTGAGACTCGGGCTCCAGGCCTGTCGATATACAGCTGCCAGAACACTTAGTGAAGACACCATTCTCTAGACCTCGTGTCTCCTAGGTAAGCAGCAGACCAGTCCTGGGGAACAAATCTCTCATGTCACACATGCCCTGAACTGACACCAGAAGCCCAAGAAGGACCTGGAACCACAGGCCAGCGGGGTTCGGACTGGCTTGGGTGTTGCATAGCTCCATCTGAGGATTGTCTGCTTGGTATCAGCTGAGGTCTTCCAACCTCACAGGCACACTGGTAACCCAAGCACTTTTGAGGGGGTTTGCGGGCCTTGAATCCAACTTGCTACCTTGATAATACCCACATCTTGGGGATGACCCACAGTTACACCAAGGCCTACTCCCACTTTTGTAGCAGCAAAGTTAGAGCTACCGGTACCTCTGGTATCCTCACCTTGGCTTGCTTCTGAACGGTAGGAATGATTGAAATGGTAAGACATGTCCCTTGAGTGAAAAACCAGTGGTCTAAACAAGCAGGGTCTCACCTGCCCTGATGCCCATACATACAGAACACACTGGAGCTCGGCACAGGCAGACTACTGCCAACCAGGGACATATGAGGAGAAATAGATGCCATGCAGCTGTGTAGTATATGAGCACTGTGCCTTAGAAGCTAGGCAAGGTTTTCCAAGCCCACCTAGAACTTTGGCTTTCACTTGGGAGTAACCAGGAATGGATCCAAGAGCTTTGTGATAGCACCAATTAAATGGCTTAGAAATGTCATGTGGAAGTGACATGGTAGGAAAGAACGAAGTATCGACCTAGTCTAAGTGGACATGGAATTGCAGGGGGTACTGAAGATCAGCACTTTTTAGAATTTAATTCAAGCCTGGATCCTCCTTCCCCAGAGAATCAATGAACCCTGTGGAGGTGAATCCGTGGAGACTGCATCCATAGAGATGAGTAGGAGCCAGCATGTTATTTTATCCCTATCTTCTAGGTCTTTCACTTTTGTTTTCTAAATTTTCAATTCTTTGGATAATGTTTAGAATAGTTCTTTTAAGATCTATATCCTGAGATACATCTAGGGAGTCATCACTATAGGATTCAATAGGACTAGCAGTATTTGGCTGAGGCTTTTTTGGGTTTTTCATATTTTCAGTGTGCTTTTGGCATTTGGGTTTCTTTTGTGATTCTAGAGTGATGCTCAGATGTTTGAGTTAGACCAAATTTGCTTATATTCTTAGGGGTTCCACAGGCCTGAGGGGTTTGGACTGTGTTGCATAGCTCCAGCCACTGGGGGAACCACTTATTGGCTGGGTGATAGATTCTGGTCTGTCCAGTGCTAGGCTAGAAGTGAGAGTTTGGGGCCTAAACTAACTATACATCTAGGACAATTGTAAACTAAATGAAATTGTAAACTCAAATCAAGGGATAGATGTTTTCTGTAGAAATACCCCCAGAAAGCTGGAGGGCAAAGGCTGTGAAAACTAGCTCAAACTAGCTAAGGTTTGTAGAGCCTAGTTGCCTGCTTACATAGCATTGGTCAACACAGGTCACTGTCCTGTAAGAATCCAAGTATGTCACTGGTCACAACCAAGACCCTCAATGCATGCACTGAGCCCAGTGATTAGCAGGCAAATACATAGCCAGGCAAGACACAGAACTCAAGCTGCCAACCTGAGACTACTTGAGGGGAAAAGCCTGTGTGGGGAGAGTTTAGAAAACTCGAGGTTGGACACCATCTTGAGAGGCAGAACACCCAGATCAAAGCCAACCACTGCTATCTAAAATGGCTGTTTCCAGCTGATCTTAAAGTGACTATCCATAGGCTGATTAGGTCCCACTGGATGAACTTGCACTGAGGGACATCTGAGGACACTAACATGACTCAATAGGCCTTAACACAAATGACAGAATGCTTGAAATCTAGTGGGGCTACGGGATGGCGCTGATCAGGATGGGGGTACAGAGATCACGCTGCTGTTCATGGAACAGGAAAATCTATTGATCTCATTTACTCAATGTTTTGTGTCAAAGCAAGAGGAGAAAGCTGAGTTTTCAAGCAACCCATTTTTAGGATAAGTTACCTACACTGGAGAGAATGAAGCAAAGTGACTATATCATAGCACAGAATGAAATTGAGCTTCAGTCCTCTAATAGTAGTATGGCTATCAACTACGTTAATCTGAATGTCAACCACAGCCATTGCTACCTGGAATGCTAATTTTCATGCTGCATGGTAAAGATGGTCACTTGGTAAACCTCACCCACCCACATTTCAGATCATTGAAGAGGGGCTGGAAAGATTGTAAGAGCCAGGGCTGGGGCATGAACATCGGGAAGCAGGGGCTTACAGACCACTGGAAGCTTTCATGTGTGAACATCTGGCAGTGTCCACATCATGACTGGACCCATGCCAACTCAGACAAGGTCTCAGTGTGGAGCAAGGGAAATTGGGGGTGGACTGACACTGGACTGAGAACTACTAGAGACTGATTACTGCTGGATGAGAGGAAGAGTATGCCTTACCCAAGTCTTAGATGTGCTGATTAGATTCCAGTGGATGAATTTGCACGTTGGACATCTGGGTTCAAAACCTTGACTGGATAGAACTGAACTTCATGCATTACATCATCCAAGTTTTGAGGGGATATTGGGGCATGGAGGCGCTAAATTAGGAAACATTGTATGAAATGTGCAAATGATCAAAGCGTTAAGAGTTTCTTAAATGAGAATGCAAGAATGCCACCTGTAGTCATGTGTGTCCAGTAGTCCAAAGACAAGCTGCTGACTAACATTGCTGGCGTTTAAAGAGTTGGGCTATCTGGAGCTCAAAAGGAACATTTGTGCTCCCTAGACTGCCAGGCATGGAAAGACACTTCCTATGGGTAGACGTCTCTTCAGGGGCAGCCAAGTTTGCCTCAGAATGACAAGCCCTGGCGTTCAGCTCTTCTCTGGCAGAGTTGCTCTTTGTCGCTAGTGTAACCTCCAAGTATTCTGAGAAAGGGTTTATATCACTCTGCACACCAGGTCAGTCTGTCGTTGGGGGAAGTCAAGGCAGGAACCCAGAGCAGCTAACACATCTATAGTTGAGGGCTGGGAGAAATAAACGCATGTTTAACTAGTTTTTCTGAGCGCACAGTTCATGGTCCAGACCATGGAAAGTTGCTACCTACATTCGGGGTGGGTCATCTCACCTCCATTAATCCAATTGAGAGAAATGCCTCAGCTCATGACTACAGGCAACATGATCTAGGCAGTCCTTCATGGAAATTCTCTTCCCACAGAGCTCCATCCAAGGTGGCCTTGGCAGGAAGCAAGCTCACTTTTACTCGTGACTGAGTCACCCTCTGGAAGCTGGCTGAGCTCATCTAGGACTCCAAACTATTCTTGGTGATTGGCACAGTGAAGCTATCTGCCTGCTTCCAAGATATGGTCAGGTTGGTGTTAGAAAATCCCATCACCAATGTGTGCATGTCCAGGTTCTACACCTGTTCAGATGGGTCTGAGAATCTATGGCACTAAAGGACTTAGCCAGAACTTCAGTTACCTGTGCCTTGGTCACTTGAGGCCACTGCATCCAGCAGGATGCCATGTATAGCAATCACTGGTCAGTTCTTGCAGCATTTTAGAATGTGAGGCATACTCTACCCTTCTGCTGAAGGGCCTTTCTTTACTTGCCAGCTCGGCTTTGGAATCCTCTGCCATTTTGGCCTCTCCAGCTGCTGTGCTGGAACTCAAACTAAACAGGGTACATCCATGACCAAGTCCAGAAGCCACATCCTCCAGATGGCACAGGGGACAGGACTGTAAGGATCAGTTGTGCAGAGTTCAGAGTCACTGCTGCTTCTGGTAACCTGGCCAACAGGGTCTCATTCCTCTCAAGATTGCGATGGTGATGAACACCTCAAGAATGTGGATTTTGAGCCCCTATAGGGTTTCAAGACCCCCTCCCCTTGCAGGGACAGCTGGCTCACCTATGGGCCTTCAGATATTCCCTGCTGGCTGGTGAACAAAGTGTCTACCCGCTGCACCCAGTCCTTGGTGCAGGTGTCAGTATGAGCCAACGCTGTAGGCAAGCCTTATTAGCCTGTTGTCTTGATCTCCCTTTTCTGTCCATTTGAATTTTCTAAAATCTTTGTTTAGGGGGGGAGAAGAAACTCTTCCTAGGACATGCTAAACTGTGGCAAGCTAACAATTAAAACTATCACCCATTTTCTAAGAACCCAGTGAAATGCTTCAAGCTTTGTGTCTCAAATGAGTCTAGACAAAAGCAATCAAGACCTGGCATCTTACCTTTTCCCTTTGAACTCTGTAACCTCTTGTCCATCATGTGATAAAATGGTCTCATTAATCACCCTTTTGCCCCAACCAGGCTACAGCTGGTATCAAGCCTGGAGTTCTAGATTCACTGACAAAGCCAATTTTAACATCAATATCAAGCAGAAGTCTGATTAAGTTCTCTGGTTGGCCAATTGTAGTAAGCTCCTCTGGTCCACCCGAAGTTCAGGTCACAGCCGAGGAATGGAGATGAGTAGATCTCAATCAGTACAGACACCCGAGAGTAGGGTGAAAAGCAGGGAGGATGCGAGCTCCTGCTAAATTCATTTAATATGGGAAAGATCAGGCTTTATATATCCTCTGCTTCTTCTGGAAACATATCAGGTGCTGATCAAACCACTGACTCAGCTGTTGCTTCTGAGCACAGGTTAAGTCTGTTTAATAGATGACATAAGCATGCTGCTGCAGGTGTATAACACCCTACAGCCAATTCTGCACAGCAGATGCCGAGTTGTTGTAGTTCTTGTGGAATGGGTGGTCCTTACACCGTTCTACAAGAATCCTTTTGGAATCCTTCCCATTTGTGGGTTAATAGCTCTGTTTCCAAGTGTAACAGGACTCGATGCAGAAGGGATGTAGAACATCTCATTCTCTTGGTCTGGAGGCAAAATTGACCTTTGATCAGGTGGTAGCTATAGAACTTGTTTACCTGTCTCAACATTAACATGTTCTTGCACTTAGCACACTGCTTTGGATGGACCTGTACAACTGAGAACCTTTTGACAAGGCTTTAAAAGGTCTTTTAGTCCTTTTAAAGAAATAAGAGCTGTCTAAGAGCCTTGGAATTTTAGATGGTTTGAATTGAATATTTGTATATGTAAATCCATAATCACTTGGCACGTCTCCAAGGAACTGAAAGGTATCTGTGCACAGAGGGGGGGATGCATTGTGATAAGTGAAGCTAAGGAAAAGGGACATCAGATACCTGGGGTGTCTGTCCTAGAGTAACCTGCAGCCATGACATGATGCAGGAGGTTTGATTCTAGAAAGTGGGTAGGGCTGGCCACATCAGAAACTATAAAGGCACTTGGGAAAATTGAGGCTGGGTTGTTCTGCCATATTGGAAAAAGCAAGTCCTGTGAGAACAGCTGCTGGCCAGGGTCTCTAGAGATCAGAAAACAAGAATGGTACCTTGGCCTCAAACAGGCAAGCGTATGGGCCTTTGAAAAACTGGCCCTGTAGAGAAATGGGCCTGCAGGTGGTACCAACATAGGAACCAATGCTTTCTGAGCTTAAGACAAGGATCTGCACTTGTTTCAGAGAAATTGGCTAAGGCCGAGGGCAGAGCCCCATAGTATGACTGACTCTGCTGGGAGTGATGACGGGGCCTTCCCAGAAGGCCTATCACAGTCCATTGTGCTCAGATAGCAATGTAATTTGTAGGGAGCTGCTTCTCATTTTCCAGGCAAGTATGACACTCTAGGTCTTAGACTAATCCAACTGGTACATGGGCACCAAGTGTTCAGAAGGAGGTCAAACCCAAGATTAAGGGGCAGAAGAAAGTACTGAACCCTAAGTATCAGGAAAACAAGGGCCATGTGTGGTACAAGGATTACCTTGCTGTTTCTTAGTGTAGGTGAATCTACCATAAGTGCCTTCAACTTGTGCTAGTATAGGATTCTGCAGTGGTATTGGTTGACACAGCAGCCTCTGAGGCCCAGCTTTTGGAAACACTTGGCAGAGCACATCAAGAATTGTACTCCGAAAGCCAGTGGCACACTGGAGGCAAAAGATATCTTCACAATGCCCTGGCAACTGTCATGTGGGTTGGTGTGGGTCTCTGTACAACCTCTGGAGCTGTGCAGTGACCATCAATAGCATCCTGAGAATTTTTAGGCTTGGATTGAGAAACGAGCTGACCTCATGGAAGTCTCGACTGGTAAAAGAGCCTTATCTACAGGCAGCATCAGCTCCTGAGTCATGGACAGACCCCCTGCCCTGTCTACTGTGGGGATGTAAAGGGCAGAATACCAAAGCTTTAAGGAACCAGAGACTGACAGCAGATGTACCACTGACAGCTTCTGGGTGGAGACTGAGTTATAGGTCTCATTAGTACTGGCTGTGCCTTTGGGGCTATGGAGTGAATATAGGTAGGCAGTTGGGAGTAGGTGTTATTGGTACTTGGTAATGGAGATAATTTTGACCTTAAATTGGGTTGTGGGGCCTATCCAAATAGCTTCAAGGATGCACTAGTGCTTGTCTTCCTATGTGAGGCCTTCCCCCAGGGGCCTTCTACTGTAGACCTGACATCAATGTGTGGGATGGATCCTGCATCAAGGACTGAGGATGGACTTAGCTGAAGAGAAGAGGACTGTGCTTGGAAATAGAGCACCAGCTCCTGCAAAGCACCAGCAGCTCTAGGACTCGCCCCAATAGGCAGGAACCCACCATATCCCCTGTTCTCCCAAACGCTCCACTCGCTCCCTTGCAGGTGAACTGCTTTTGGTGTCTTCTACTTCCTGATTGGCTAATGGAAAACTGTGGGAAAGTCTTCAGTGTACTGTTTTGCCTGCTCTTCCAGAAGTCATCTCCAGCTGGAAATGACCCTTGTAAAACTTGCTGCCTCTCATGGTATCTGATACTCCAATGCTGGTAGCTTGTGTTCTTTTTCTGACTTTGTATGGATGAACTCTGTATGTGGTAACGTCAACGTTTCCTCAGTCACCTAGGAGCTTCCAGGATGCAGAAAGCAACTTCTAAAGCCTGGGTCTCATAGTGGGCATGGAAGCCTTTCTAAACAAGCTCCCTGGGAGAATTCTGATGGTTGCTACCATCTGCATACCTACTCTGGATGAGCCCCCAAGGCAGCACTGGCACACAAATCTCTACTCTGCCCCTTCTCTGAGCCTTGGTCCTAGTCTGTTCCGGAGTGGCACCCCTCTGGTACCTCAAATCCATGGAGCTGCTCATTATTGAGCAATGTGTGCTGCAAGGGTGGGCCAGGCATGTTAAGCCTTGGGACTAATTCTTGGGTGAGGTGGTATTACCAATGGAGTATTACCTTCTCCCTCCTGACTCAAGCAGCCTAGGCACCCTAGCCCAAGTTCTAGTACACAGAAGGGGTTGCTTGTGTTAATAGTCTGGAAAGAGGAGGCTCTGGTTAAAATGGAAGAATCAAAGTTCTGTTTTGTCTTATAGCTGTGTACCTCTGCCAGCTTCTCAGAGGTTGCTATCAATGAAATTTGGACAGATATGCCTTCCTATCATTTCTCATTGTTGAGCATATTAAACTCAATATGAAATCCTAAACTAAGTTGGCCAGGATCCTACTTGTATTTCTTGTGCTTACATATCTAATATCAACCTTAGTGACAAAGCCTTCAGGTAACTGCCATGTCCTCCAGACAGGGGAACAAGGGGGCACTCACCAAAAAACCCTGTTGGACATTATTTAATGACACGTTATACACTTACTCAGCCCATCAGCAGTAAGGGTGCAAACTGAGTAGGTGGATGTGGAGAGTCTGAGTAATCTCATCAGAAACAGGGTTGACTTTTTTCCAAATATTCTGTGGTCTGAATTGGTAAATCCATGTCACAAAGGTCAAAAACTGGGTGGAATGTCTTAGGGTTCCCATGCCCTTTGTGGAACGATAGGTAGAAGTGAGAGTCGGCATATGAAGACTGTCATAGGATCACTTGGGCTCAGGTTGAAGCCCCAGGAGAATCCCCAACTATCTGTGAATCTATATGGCTCTCCAGTTCTGCTATAGTTCACCTTCATAATGTTATATAGGAAGACACCAAGCTCACGCCAGGGTGTCAAGACACCCTCCAGAGGGTGTCTGTGGCTACCAAAATCCAGGACCAAAGTTGGTTTCCAAATGGAGTACTTGATGGCCGAAGTTGGTGGCATTTCTCGGGGCTTTCCTGTGGCTCCACGTGGCATCATACATTCTCTCTCTCTGCTTATGTCCATTGTCCTAGCTGCTGAGGTAAAGTCCATATGGCAGAGCAGGTGCCAACAAAGCCCAGTCAGGATGCAAATCCTTCCTTTACTGTGCTGACTTCAGTATCACAGCTGAGAATGATATAGTTGGTGTCTCTGAGCAGCATTCTCAGACATGTCCAACGTCCTCTACCTCGGTCCCACAGTGACTGACTTGGTCTTAGAGAAACTGAGGCCAGTGTCCCTCATTCTTGGGTTATCCTGATGAGGGCCAGATTTTTCACAGCAGGGATGCCAGGGCATCCTCCACTCCTGAGAACCCTTTTACAAAAATTTTTATGTATACAGAACATCTTTCTTAACCAATTAGTAAACATAATAAACAAGGAATATCCATGTAAACCCAACAGGCAAGCATCTGAGTCCAGCTATTGTACAACCCAGGGTCCCCAAGACCAGTTGGAGAGATTGCATACAGAAACATGCTGATCAAATGAAAGTCCAGTCCTTTTTTGCTGTGATTTCACATTCAGCCCCCTTTGGCCCTTACAATCTGACCTGCCTCTTCCATGAGAGTCCCTGGGCCTTGATGGGGAGAATGAGATAGTAGGATCCATTTTTTTCCCAAGGTGACACATTGAACTCCTGGGTCACATCAAACTCCTGGGTCTTTCCAAATTTCAATGGACTGGTAGCTCCTTTCAGAGTCTCCCTCTAATTCTAAGAACACAAAACTTGTTATAATTGTTAATGTTTCTTGGTCAGGACATCTAGAATGCTATTGTCATCCCTTTGTTAATGTGGCCTATAAAGTTTCCTACCACTAGGGGAGACCAAGCTTACACCATCACCTATGTGTGATGCCCCTCCCCTACACCTCCCCAAGAGCAGGCCATAGATCCAATTGGAATTTTTCTGGGTGCATATGTACCAGGATGCCACTATTGAGCTACATCCTTGGCATGTAAAAGTGCAAGACATGAGGTCTGTAGTTGAACTTTGCATAGTGCTCTCTGGCACCATGAAGGTCAGCTGTCAATTTGCAATGCAACATCTCAGTGTAATTTCTTACATCACACTGTATCTTCAGCAATAGTGTCTTATTGTCCACTTGTGTGAAAATGGCCTTTGGTGACATCATGAGCTTTGCAGGAAAATGGCTGGAGCTAGAAGACATCATGCTGAGTGAAGTAACACAGTCCCAGAAAAACAAATGACAAATGGAATCCCTCATCTGTGGATGCTAGTGCCAATTACCTAGTTGTAAGTATTTCTTGTGCATGGTCCCTTGAGCTTTTGTCCAAAGCAGCTGGGAGTGATGCATATTGGAAACAACAGAAAGGACTGAATCGAAGAACTAACTGAAACAGTGAACATCTGCTCAAAACAGTCAACTTCCTAATGGAGAATATTGAGAGACTGAGAAAGAGATGAAAAGCATGTTTGGCAGAATGCATGAGCTCTGGTGGGGTGGGGGAATGGGGGGTGGACACGGGTCTAGATTTGAGTTAAAAAAAATTTTAAATGGCCTTTGGGGGAGGGGGGATTTTAGAACCTCCCTGGCCAATAGCTCTTGGTAGGGCAGCCCACAGCTGGTACTGAAGCCTTTATCTACCAATACATTTTATCTAACAATAAAGGAAACATTAGAGGTAGGGCACTAGTCCAAAAGGACGGGCTCAAATGCCCACAGATAAGCTCACCTGTCAGTAGGTCCTGACCCATTTCTTCATTGCTTCTTGCTGGAAACCAGATGGTGGCAAGGCTCCCATCTATGGGAAAACACGAAAAACCTTTCCCCATAGTTAGCAGTAGATTTGGGTTTTTCTCATTGGCCCAGCATTGTAACAATGATGTCTTAATGGCCTATTAGAGGTCTCCATTGTTTATGGACTGGAGTTATTTCTGATTTCAAAACTGACAAAGGGTTCAGAGTAAAGATTTCTTTGAAAATTGCATCTTGGAGGGAGGTGGTGTCTTCCTCCCCCTTCTGTTTTTGTAATTGGGAAATGAGACTGCTGTTTGTAGTGATAGGACCCCCCCATATCCTGATTCATAGTTTTCCAGAAGGCATGAGTTGTATCACATAACTATATAGATGAGAACCAAGCTGAAAAGAGTTTGGAAGGGCTTGGTAAACCTTATGGACTAAGTACTGCTGGATCAAGGAGGTAGAACCCAGCTTTTCCTGAGCCAAATTATCTTATGGCCAAAAGAATCCAGAGAACTCTCATGTGTGCCTGGAAAACAGAGATGCACTTCTTAGCCTTTATAACCAGTCCACATGCAAAGCTCTGTGCATGTTGAATCCTGGAGAAGAGTTCCTCATCAAAGCTGACACACCTCCCTGACAAATGTCTAGGGTTCCCAGGAAGGATGGCATCTTCACTCTGAATAATTGTCACCCAGCAACCACAGCTGGAATGTCCTGGCACTTTACCCATGGTCCTCTAAAATGCCATATCAGAATAGGGCTCAGTCTACTACCCTATTGCCAGCCATTCACCTATGGCGGAAGACACTTGGCTAGAACACACCTGATTTTTCTCTAAGGTCCTATGTTCTGAGCATAGAGCTTTTACTATAGAAACTGGTATAAAAAGGAGCAACTGAGAAATGTGAATTGGGCCTGCCTAGGTAAAATCATGGATGGAGCAGTACACAGTAGTTGAGACGCTTTGGACTGCCAGAGGTGTGGGCCTTCATTCAACTAGTTGTTGGTTCCCCTCTACTTGAGGGTATGTGCAATGGAGCAAAAGGGCACAGAGCATAAGAGCTTATCCAATCATTAAAGATCAACTTAATCACAGTTACCTAGTCCTCAGCCTGCACATGCTTCTATAGATCACACATTGTTTACCAGCCCAAAGTGGGGGACAACTAATCATGGCAAAGGGGGCTGCATGCAGCTCTTGCCAGGATGGGTGCCATGTAGATGGCACAGCAAGAAATTCAGCAACATGGCTGAATTGGGCCTGGGAGTAGCCTGCACAGAGGGTGGTCTATCCCAAGGTTTGCTGAAGTTACCCTGGTAAAGGATAAGGCAGCAGCAGAGACAGCCATTTTGCAGGAAGGCTTAGATGAGCATTTCACCTGACTTGAGACTAGCGAGCATGTCCTCATGAGCAGAGCGTGATGGTAGAAATAATTCCAGTGATCCACATCAACCAAGACCAACCTTGTGCTGCCCTGTGGTAACTGCATTTTCCAGGATAAACCGTCATTTTGTGCCTATTGAATGCCTCTCAAATGTGTCACCAACTATGAAATGGTATTCTGCAATGAAGTAAATCACTGACTTCACCTGTGCTGTTTCAGGACAAGCAAAGATCAGGTGCAGATAAGATGTCAGCTTGTTTGATTCAAGTGTAACAGTCTCATGTGACCATGACACTGACATAAATGCATTGTGGCATTTATGGTGAAGACCCTGAGCTAAGGGTGACTAAGATACTTATTGTAAACTGACTGATAGAAAATAAGACCTAAATGAAAGCTGAAGTTAAGCCTACCACAGCTGTCTTCAGATTTGTTACCCAAGTGTGTAGTTCTGAACATCATTTTCATGGTTATAAAACTAATTTTTAATAAAAGCTTGTGCTACAGTATTAGCTCACTGTCCCCAGAGACCTAATGCCCTTAGTGTGTCATATCCTTCCCCATGAGAGGTGGACAGTCTTCCCAAGCATGGGCTCTAGAGCCATTTTACATAGATTGGTTCATAGCTGGCATGAGACTTACCTATGGTCTTTCTGCTTAGCTGATGCATCATTATAAAATTATTTCAATTGATTTTGAACCTCTCAATTGCTGTAAATTTCACTGCAAGTGTTAGAAACTAGAAAGCTCATCACAGAAAAGATGACCAACCTCCCTCTTGAATAATTGCCCGGGTTAAGTGTGGCATAGCTCTGGCCACTGAAAGAGCTATTTACTGGATGGATGAGGGGTGCTGGTCTGTCCAGTACTAGGCTCTGGGTGAAAGTTTGAAGCCTAAACTAACCCAAATTACATGCCAAATGAGCAGTGAACACCTGAAAGAATGTAAGCAGTCCTCAACTATACAATCTGAGCTTCAGACTAGAATCACAACAAAAGAATCCCAAATGCCAAAAGCAATGAAAATATGGAAAACCCAAATGGATTAACCTCCGCCAAATACTCCTAGTCCTATTGAAGAATCCTATGAGAGAGGACTGCTAGGATGTAACTCAGGATATAGGTCTTAAAAGAATAAAGATGATAAAAGAAATCAAAAAATTCTAACTTAAAGAATGCATACACAAAGAATGACCTGAAAGGGATAAATCAAGATACTGAAACTGTGGAATGAAATCAAAGTGGTCACTTCATCACAATCTAGTGAAATTTTGGGGGCCCCACAATGGGGTTTCCCCCAACAAGATGTGTCTGGCCAATGCGGAACCAAGTCAGGCACCCTGACCACATCCATCCACTATTAGCTCATGCCACTGTCCTAGTTTGTCTTCCATTGCTGTGACAAAACACCGACACCAACTTGGAGAGGAAAGGGTTTATTCAGCTTACATCTCCTAGGTCACAGTTCATCACTTAGGGAGCCCCAAGGCAGGAACTCAGGGCAGGAACCTGGAGCTTCAGCAGGAGCTGAAGCACAGGCCATGGAGTACTGTTCACTGGCTTGGTCCCCTGGCTCATGCCCAGCCTGCCGCCTTATACCGTACACCACAACCTGCCCAGGGTGGCACCACTCATTGTGGGCTGGGCCCTGCCACACTGCTCAACAATCAGACAATACTCCACAGATGTGGCCACAGGCCAATCCAATGGAGCCAATTCCCCAGTTGAAGATCCTCAGCCCAGGTGTGTCAAGTTGACACTAAAGCTATCCAGCACACCACTGTAAGGTATGAAACTTTCAATGACATAGAAAGTCTCTTCCTACCTATATCTTGGTAGAATATTGGTAGTAACCCACATTTCCCGAGTTCAAAATGGACATTTGAGGACACTGAGAACTATAAACTCAGTTTTATTCTTGACCTCAGAAAAGGGACCTTGGAGAAGGTGGTAAGGGGCAAAGTCAAGCAAGAACCTGGGACTACTGTTGGAATTCACATTCAGTATTTCTGTACTGCTCAGATGCAACATCTGAGACTTTTCATTGTTTTCACTTTATATGTACAAATCTTAAGCTTATTACAGTGTATCTGTAGCAAACCTTTTCTCCATTCTGCCCACCGAAGGAAAAAGAGACTTCCCATTGGTCTTAGGTTGAGTTCCAGCTCCATCAACACCTTCAAGGGCTGCTTCACTGCCACCTCTGGATTGGCTAGTATTGCTTCATTCTCTCTCATGGCCTGTGATAACAAGTCATCAGCCATGAGTCCAGACTTGTTCTAGTCCTGGCAGAGTCTGTAAATCCAGCACTTCGTTTGCATTTCCTGGAGTGAACCTTCTTGTCGTACTGTATAAAATTGATATGCTGTATAAGTTCTACTTCAGGCTCCAATCACGTTGTCCATTTCTTCAAAGGGGCCCCCAGTGGAAGCCAGCATAAGGCCAGACCTGCAGCATGGCACTTGGGAACTTGGGCAGTTTTTCTCTTGAAGGCCTCCTTGAACAGTAGTGGGAAGAATGTTTTGGACCGGATCTCCAGAGTAGAGATGGCCAAGTCCCCATTGCTCAGCAGGCTCTGCACTGCCTGCTCCCAGAGTACGGGTGGGATAATGCCCATCCTGACAGAGAAGCAGAAAATCACCAGCATGTCGCTCTTGCAGCTCCCCAAGCTGGAATGCTTCAGGAGACTGCAGATGAATGACGTCCCTTTCCTAGAGGGACACCTGCCCAGGATGCTCAGGTCCTTGGAGACTGAGCTGGAGATGGCCAAATAGGAGTATGAATAATTGCCCAAGCTGGTGCACACCACATGTTCATGTGTTCTATTTGTGCACTCTGAAGTAAGTCTAAGGAGCATTCATGTTAGATATTTACACTTCACTGAACTGCAAATGAGTGTTCAGGGACAGGGAAACCTGTCCTTTTGAGATGGCAACCACATAGCTACAGGGGTGAAATGGACACCTGAGATTCTAAGCCAAGCATAGATGGGTGCTACGATAGTCAAATGGGCTGAGTATCACCATCTAATGCCAGGGAAGAGTGTCACAAGTTCACTTCGAGATGGATGTGAAAGCATCAGTCACCAAGAATAAGCAGGTGACACCAAAAGTGGCGCCAAGTAACACAAGGCAATGGCAAGTCCTCCCTGGTTGTCCTGAGATGGGACCTTGGATACAAAGCCTGTCCAGAGATGGGTGATGTCCAAGGTCCACTGTTGTGTCCACAGGCATGGGGAAGTGTAAACTCCTTCTTACTGAAGGAGCCCAACCAAGCTCATGCCTCTTTCTCTTAGCAAGACTCCCTCATCTCACATGGATTAAGTACACCTGTGATTCTGAGGTACTTGGTGCTTCTTGTCCTTTAGTGCAGGGTGCAGAGCTCTGTAGGATTCAACTTCAGGTTCAGAAGGTTATGTGCACTGAGCCTCAGTAGATAGCCTCAGAAAAGTTGATAGTCCAGACAGGTGAAGCCAGGACCACCTCCTTGGGGGATCGCACTGAACAAGACCCGGAGGAGACCTGATTGAGACCCTAGATTTGGGTGCATCAGCGCTAGATAAGCCTGTTAGAAGGCCATTCCGGGAAGGGCGATGTGGTTAGCTTCCTACTGCTGTCATAAAAACACTGGCCAGTAAAGCAATACAGCAAAATATTGGTCTCCCTGAGACAAGCAAGACTCCTCTGTCAATATCAGCCACACCTCAACAGCCTGGAGATACTGTGCAACAATGGCTGCCAAGTGTCTATGTATCCCAAATCTATTTGGCTATTAGCTCTCTCCTTGGAGGAATAACTCACAGCGGATGCCACAAGCTTATGTCCTCTAGTGGTTAGGAGATGTTACAAGCCACAATAAGAACTTGTCACTCTTTATAGAGAAACCAGTTTGCGGATTAGCATACCATCCAAGCATCTGTGTCTATGCTTACAGCTTAGCTTGACATAATAATTGGTACTACTTAAATGCCTGTACATCCAATAGCTTATGCTTTGTTAGTATGACTAAAAAGGGTATCACTGGAAAAGCTGTCAACCCATGAAGGGAAACAACCTGAACAGACTGGAGTCCAAAATGACAACTCCAAAGAAATTAGACTGTTTTCTTCTCACCCACTTGTGCCCCTTTCCCAAAGCCCAGGGAACAAACTGCGGAAGAAGAGGCGTGGTAGATTGTAAGGGCTGCAGATAGAGGGGTGAATCATGAGACTATAGGAATATAGTCTGGACTCCTAACTGATCAACATGCCTGTGCATACAAGCTTCTCCAACTGGACTATGGGAAGCTTGGGTTGTTCAAAATTTGGACATAGATACTTGTGAAATGCACCAATTACCTAATTGTATGACATACTGAGTAACATCAATGTTATCTGCAAACAACTGTCATTATATTGTAGAATCCCTTAAAAATAAAAAAATAATAAGCTTACATCCTCTAATGGTTAGGAGATATTATAAACCACACGAAGACCCTGTCATACTTAACAGAAGAAAATGTAATTCATGAATTAACATACCATCCAAACAACTGTCTATACCAAAGTAACCTACCATAACAATTAGTGCTGTTTAAATACCTATATATCTAATTGTGTGTGCTTCATTAGGATTGAAAGACTATATATTATACTGTTTAAATACCTATATATCTAATTGCGTGTGCTTCATTAGTAGGATCAAAAGGTTATTCCTGGACAAACTCAGCCCATGAAAGGAAACAGCCAGAATTGACCAGAGTCCAAGTCAACAGCTCCAGAGAAAGTTTTGCTTCTCATCCACCTGTGCCTCTTTTCTAAGCCTAGGGAACAATCTGCAGAAGAGGGGGCACGGTAGAATGTAAGGGCTGCGATTGGGGTGAATGGTGAAACTACAACAATATAGACTGGACACTCATTTGATCAACTTGATTGAACATACAAGCCCCCCCTGCTGGATGGTGGGACCCATGAGCTGTGTGGGTTTGGGCACAACTGCTCGCAAATTGATTTTACATGAAGGATGCTTGTACTCACAAATTATCACTTACTGTTAAAAAAAATGAAAACAAAACAAAACAAAAAAGAGGAAAGATGCAGGAAAGTTACAGCAGAATGCATGATCTAGGATGGGTAGGAAGGGAAGGGGATATATGCCTTAACTGAATTGGAAAATGATGTATGAAATACACAAAGCATCAATAAAAAAATTAGTCAAAAAAAAAAAACTGACCAAACCAACGTGGAGGAAAAGGGATTTTTATCTTGCATCTCCCAGGTTACATGCAATTCATCACTAAGGGAAGCAGGGCGGGAACCTGGAGCACGGAGCAGAGGAACACTGCTGTCTTACTCCCATGCTCAGCCTGTTTCCTTACACAACAGAGGACCACCTGACCAGAGGTGTGGCACTGCCCACAATGGTCTGGGCCCTCCCACATCACTCAACAATCAAGAAAATGTCCCCACAGACTTGTCCACTGGCCAATCCAATGGGAACGACTGAGGATCTGTCTCTACCTGAGGGTGTGTCGAGTTGATAGCTTCAGTTATCTAGCACAGAAACACGCTTGAGCAAAGCACCAGGCTTCTGGGCAAGAAAGCTGGCCCTGTACTGAACACTACTTATGCAGTGATTTGTAGAAAGCAGAAGTCTCAATCCCAAAGCATGCTCTCATATGCAACAACTTTATGATCACTTTCCCCATGCCTGCATCAAGCTTGTGATACTGAGCATGCCTGGTTTGACAAACAGGAAGCACTAGTCCTATAGAACAGTGCCCCATGTGACCAAGAGCTTGGCAAGCAGGCAGCTGGGCTCTACAAAGCTGAGCCAGTTGGAGCCAGTTTCTCTAGCCTCTACCCTCCAGCCTCATGAGAAGAGCTGACTTGCTTGTGCTTGAGTGTGCTGACTGAATTAAAAGGGGATGGTCACTAAGGCGGGAACGGGAGCTCACCTGGGAGCTCACCTGTAGCACTAACTAGTATGGAGACTGGAGAGCTGACTGAGGCTGAAGGTTTAGGGAAGAGTGTGGGAATGTTAGAGGAGCAGCTCAAAGTGTCATGTAAGTCCTTCAAAGGAAGCCAAGTTTGTCTCGCCATATTGACGAGATAGTCCCAGAAATCTGTCAATCATTTCTTCCTCTGCCCCAAAGCAATCATTTCAGAATCAACATGGCAGCTCCCAGGGGATGGGGCAGGGGCTTCGTGAGCAGCTGAGGCAACATCTGGGGAGGGGGGACCTAAGGGCCCTCTGAGCACTGGGAAGCACCAGAGGTTATCCAAGGGCATTTGGACCCTTGGTGACCACAGTTCACACTGCCAACATGGCCCAAGGGCATCTGGATGCAGCAGAGACAACCCCAGTGAGGGATGGGTCTCCCTCCCACTGGACCCAGGGACAGACCTTGGCAGCCGGACCACTGGGTGGTGACAGTGGTTCTGTAAGTGTATCCAGGTGACAGGTGCTCACCTCACATTGGCGAGGGGAACACCAGCTGCACAGCCCCCCTTCCCCCTTGGAGGCCTGCATGGGGCTGATTCCATAGGCCTGAGGAGTCTGCCCTGGCTTAAGTGTGGCATAGACCTGGCCACTGAGACCTACTTACTGCCTGGATGAGGGGTGCTGGTCTGTCCAATACTAGGCTATGGGTGAAAGCTTGAAGCCTAAACTACCCCAACCGTATGCCAAATAATAAAGCAATGAAAACACCTGAAGAATGCAAACAGTCTTCAACTAAACAATCTGAGCTTCACCCTAGAATCACAAAGGAAACCCAAATGCCAAAAGCACAATGAAAATATGGAAAACCCAAATGGATTAACCTCTGCCACATACTCCTAGTCCTATTGATGAATCCTATAGTGAGGACTCCCGAGATGTAACTCAGGATATAGGTCTTAAAAGAACTAATATAAACATGATAAAAGAAATCAAAGAATTCTAACTTAAAGAATGCATATACAGGGGCTGGAGAGATGGCCTAGCGGTTAAGAGCGCCGACCGCTCTTACAGAGGACCCGGGTTCGATCCCCAGCACCCACATGGCAGCCGAGAACCGTCTGAAACTCCAATTCCAGGAGAACTCCAGTTCCAGGGGAATCCGAGACCCTCTTCTGACCTCCGCAGCATTGCACAACACTGGTGCACACACCTGCATGCAGACAGTACATTCATACACATACCGAAATAAATAAAAATTAAAAAAAAAGTGCATATACAAAGAATGACCTAAAAGAAAGGGATAAATCAAGATACTGAAACTGTGGAATGAAAGCAAAGTGGTCACTTCATCACAATCTAGTGAAATTTTGGGGGCCCCACAATGGGGTTTCCCACAACAAGATGTGTCTGGCCAATGCGGAACCAAGTCAGGCATCCTGACCACATCCATCCACTATTAGCTCATGCCACTGTCCTAGTTTGTCTTCCATTGCTGTGATAAAACACTCTGACCAACACCAACTTGGGGAGGAAAGGGTTTATTCAGCTTACATCTCCTGGGTCACAGTTCATCACTCAGGGAGCCCCAAGGCAGGAACTCAGGGCAGGAACCTGGAGGCAGAAGCTGAAGCACAGGCCATGGAGGAGTGCTGTTCACTGGCTTGGTCTCCTGGCCCATGCTCAGCCTGCCACCTTATACCGTACACCACAACCTGCCCAGGGTGGCACCACTCATTGTGGGCTGGGCCCTGCCACATTGCTCAACAATCAGACAATACTCCACAGATGTGGCCACAGGCCAATCCAATGGAGCCAATTCCCCAGTTGAGGCTCCCCAACCCAGGTGTGTCAAGTTGACACTAAAGCTATCCAGCACACCACTGTAAGTGTGAAACTTTCAATGACGTAGAAAGTCTCTTCCTACCTATATCTTCTTAGAAGAAAATATTGGTAGTAACCCACATTTCCCGAGTTCAAAATGGACATTTGAGGACACTGAGAACTATAAACTCAGTTTTATTCTTGACCTCAGAAAAGGGACCTTGGAGAAGGGGTAAGGGGCAAAGTCAAGCAAGAATCTGGGACTACTGTTGGAATTCACATTCAGTATTTGTGTACTGCTCAGATGCAACATCTGAGACTTTTCGTTGTTTTCACTTTATATGTACAAATCTTAAGCTTATTACAGTGTATCTGTAGCAAACCTTTTCTCCATTCTGCCCACCGAAGGAAAAAGGAGAGGAGACTTCCCATTGGTCTTAGGTTGAGTTCCAGCTCCATCAACACCTTCAAGGGCTGCTTCACTGCCACCTCTGGATTGGCTAGTATTGCTTCATTCTCTTTCATGGCCTGTAATAACAAGTCATCAGCCATGAGTCCAGACTCGTTCCAGTCCTGACAGAGTCTGTAAATCCAGCACTTCGTTTGCATTTCCTGGAGTGAACCTTGTCAAACAGCATATCAATTTTATACAGTACAAGTTCTACTTCAGGCTCCAATCGCGTTGTCCGTTTCTTCATCAGGGCCCCCAGTGGAAGCCAGCATAAGGCCAGACCTGCAGCATGGCACTTGGGAACTTGGGCAGTTTTTCTCTTGAAGGCCTCCTTGAACAGTAGTGGGAAGAATGTTTTGGACCGGATCTCCAGAGTAGAGATGGCCAAGTCCTCATTGCTCAGCAGGCTCTGCACTGCCTGCTCCCAGAGTACGGATGGGATCATGCCCATCCTGACAGAAGCAGAAAATCAGCATGCCACTCCTGCAGCTCCCCAAGCTGGAATGCCTCAGGAGACTGCAGATGAATGACGTCCCTTTCCTAGAGGGACACCTGCCCAGGATGCTCGGGTCCTTGGAGACTGAGCTGGAGATGCTGTGTATAAACTTAAGATCTCAGAATCAGAGTGGAGGCTTCTACCTGAGTTATGGTGCATCAGTAGTCTAATGCAGCTGAAACTGACGAATGTCAATTTGAACCATTTAAGCCCTAAGCCCTTATAAGATCTGTTAGTAAAAATTGATCATGATGGACTGTGGTATTGTGGATGCTCAACTCAAGGATATCCCACATTTCCTTAGCTGCGGTTCCCAGCTCAGGTTATACTTGGGAACAAAATCTCCATGTCTATCCTGAAGAACCTGGAGCATCATACTGGTTTTTTTTTTTTTTTTCTAGGAACAAAGCACATTTTATTATCGTCTATTTCAGCTTTTTAGAGTATAACCACAAATAGAAAAGTCAGCTTTATGGCTGTTTTCTGTCACCAGCAAATGGGAGCTTTCAGGAATGTCTGCTCACCTCTTTGAGATAAATGGTATTAGTAACCAAAGGCAATAAAGTTATTTGTGACAACTGAATTGAATATTGATATACTTGTAACATGACACATCTAAGAGGATCAGTACCCTATCCCTCTGGAGAGCTATAATAACTTTGGCATTCTCTCCTATGACACTGTTAAACATTGTGCTGATCTCATGGATATACTGATGTCCATTAGGAAGCTAAAGGTCATCTCTTTTGGTACTGACTGCTGTTCCAATGTAACAAACTATTTATTTACAAAATGAGGATGCTGGACACTGTGCCTGTTGAACTTGACCCTAGCTGGATCCAAATAAAAACTCTCAGTTGGGTGTAGTGGTGCATGCTCTTTAATCCCACCACTCAGGAGGCAGAGGCAGTTGTATCTGACTTCAAGGCCAGCCTAGTCTACATAGTGAGTTCCAGGACAGCTGGGGTTACAGGGAAACCCTATCTCAAAGTATCATTAAACTCTGTTACAGCACAGGTGTCTGGTCAGAGGACACAGCATATGGCTTCAGACTGCTGCTCAATATGAGCTTGTAAAGCTGATACAGGAGGTGTCCAGATAAGGGAGAACATTTGATGTGGAGTGACATGTTGACAGAGATAATTGAGTGAGAAAAATTAATGAGGTGAGCTTGGTGGTGCATACATTTAATGTTAGCACTACATAGCAGTTACAGGCTACATACAGGGAAGACCCTGTCTCAAAAACCATAAAAACAAATGCAAAAAGGATATCTTAAGCCACAGAAAATTAGTTTCTTACCCATGATGGCTTCTGTAAATTCTATTCCTTTTCTTGCCTACTGATTTAGCAGGAGGGGTCTGATGCACTGGCAACCTTTTCCTATTAGCGTGAGAAATGTGTACCTTCTGTTCACGTTATATCTTCATTAAAACTAATCCAGTTCATCAAACAGGATGGTCTGATTCTGTAATAAGTGCTGAGAAGCTACAAGTGTGCATTCCTTATGGAAAAGATCATCCTTACACTGATCCCTGATATGAATCACACTCCACACGCAGGGATCCTCTTCTCCTGATTTGTGTGTGTAGATGTTCAAAACCTGTTAAGGATCAATCCATCCTCTAAAACAAGAAGTTGATAATGGAACCAAATTGGTTGGTTGAAGTCAGAACACCAAATGTTGAACATTGCAGTTACACCGGACTCTAGCATAAAGCCCCAAGTCCAGTGTAACAGGACTCAGTTCAGGAGATGGGAGATAGTATATCTCATTATCTTGGTTCAAGCATAGACTTTTCTCTGGGTGATGTCTGTGTCCTTTGAACTTCCCACAGGTTTCCTGAGTTAGAGCTTGGATTCATCTAGAATCTAGCATCCTGCTTTCTATTTTATCTCAATTTATTTAAAGAAGTGGAGTTCTTACGTAAAGGTAATTTTTGCTGACATCTCTAATTTTTTGCATTTAAAACATTTTATAACTATGACTGTATTGCTTGCATGTATGTAAGTGTACTCATGTCTTTTGTTAACTTTTTTCATTTTTAATAATTTGAGTACAAGCATCCTTCATGTAAAACCAATTTGCAAGCAGTTGTGCCCAAACCCACACAGCCCAAGGCTCCCACCATCCAGCTGGGGGGCTTATATGTTCAAGTTGATCAGATGAGTGTCCAGACTATATTGCTGTAGTTTCACCATTCACCCCAATTGCAGTCCTTACATTCTACCATGCCCCCCTCTTCTGCAGATTGTTCCCTAGGATTAGAAAAGGGGCACAGGTGGATGAGGAGCAAAACAGTCTACTTTCTCTGGAGCTGTTGTCTTGGACTCTGGTCAATTCTGGCTGTTTCCTTTCATGGGCTGACAGTTTGTCCAGGAATAACCTTTCAATCCTACTAATGAAGCACAAGCAATTAGATATATAGGTATTTAAACAATACTAATTGTTATGGTAGGTTATTTCAGTATAGACAGATGTTTGGATGGTATGTTAATCATGAATTACGTTTTTTTCTGTAAAATATGATAGGGTCTTACTGTGGCTTATAACAACTCCTAACCACTAGAGGATGTAAGCTTGTGGCATCAGCCGTGGGTTATTCCTCTTAGGAGAGAGCTAATAGCCAATTAGATTTGGGATATACAGGCATATGGCTGCCACTGCTGCACAGTATTTCCAGGCAGGTGTGATGTAGCTGGTGCTGACAGAGGAGTCTTGCTTGACTCAAGGAGACCAATATTTGCTTTATTGGTTTAGTGGCCTTTGGTAACACTCTGGTATTCCAGAGACCATCTGTACACTTGCAAGTGCGGTCTCAATACATCTTTCCCGTTTACATCAGGTCTTCGACAGCAGGGCCTTATCGCCACTCTTCTTGCAGGTATCCAAGTTTACAGGCAAGAAGCCTTTTTTTTGGGGGGGGGGGCTTGGATCCCCTGGCCAACATTTCCTTGGTAGAATAATCCATTGCTGATATCAGAGCTCTCCTGTATTAATATATTTGCTATGCACTTAAGCAAAATAGCATCCTGCTTTGTAACTATCCAAGTGAGAACCTTTTGTCATTTGCAAGAAAAGTCATAACAGTGGATGTGAACCTTGGAATTTCAGATGGCTTCAGAGGGAGTACTTGTTAAGCATGCACATCCCAAACACTAAGTTCTCCAGGGAACAAAATGGGAACTACTATGTGGAGAATTTACGGCAGATAACTAGACAGCAGCCACAGCAGGCTGAAGAAACAGAAGTAGATGGTTTCCTGAATGGAAACTTTTGCTTAGCAATTTGGGAGGGTAGACTCTAGGAGCTGAGTAGGATTGGCCATATTGGAAACCAAGAGGACCTGAAAAAAATTGAGGCTGTGATGCTCAGTGTCAAATGGAAGTGTATCCTCATGACCACAGCAGCTCATGGGTCTCAGGATCAGACCAGGTATGGCATCCTGACCTCCAGGAGGTTGAGCACATGGTCTTTCAGCTGCATGAAGTACTGATCTAGGAAAGCAGACAGGGTTCCATGTGGCCCTGACACAGGAAATGACACTGGATTCTAGAGCTATGCAAATAAGTCTCAACACTTGCCATTCCTCAATGCACTGGGCCTTAATAGTGTGGAGGGGACACCTCTGTAAGAGTAACAGTTGGGAGAAGCCTGTGGTTGCTTTAGGAAGCCTGTCTCACTACAGTGATTCCAGGAAACCAGCTAGTAGAGTTCCTCATTCTCCTCTTGGCTAGCTTCTTCTGGAGTCCCTGTGGTCTGTGGCCAATAAGGGGGGGGGAGGTTGGTCCTATGTACAGAGTGAGAAATGTTCAATCACAAGGCTATTGAACTGAATAGACAGAAAAGATCACTGAATTGCACTTAGACCCTCAGTCTCACGGAACCAATATGACTAAAGGTTGCATGTGAGGACTACCTTGATTAATTTATACACGAAGAATCTAGGAAATAGTGAAGATTTCTCAAATGCCACAGTAGAAAGTATTGTACTAACATGCTGAAGTCCACTTTTGACCACCCACACAAGGGTTTGCAGGTCAAGTATGAGATTTTGAGCATACTTCAAGCTCATATACCACTGCCAACTGCGTAGATGTGGGTCTACACAGCCTGTGGAGTTGCAGTTGACCTATCATTAGCTCCTCGAGGAAAGTTCATTCATGCATTGTGTAAGGAGAAAGTGGGAAGCTGGGCTCCTAGAAATCCTAGGACCTATAATTCCTCAATCTGGGACAATACCGGGCTCCAAGGCCTAGGATGTGAACAAACTCCTCCTCTGTGTATTGTGAGGATGTAGAGGAAGCCTAGCATGCTCCTCAAACTGGAGAGTCCACCTCAAAGCTGTCATTGGTACCTCTGTTGTCAGAATAAGATGAGCTTCCTTGGTGTTGGCCAGACCTTTTGGAGTTGTGAAATCATTGAAGTTGGTTATTTGGGAGGTGTATTTCATGAGCACTTGGTCATAAAAGAATCTCACAGAATGAGAACAAATTGAAGAAAAAAACTGAGCTGTGGGGACAACAGAGCAAGGGAGGATTCTGGTATCAATTGCTACATGCAGTTCTTATGTGAAGTCCTCCCCATGGACCTGCTTCCTGACAGACCTGACACCAAACGTAGGACAGACTGGGCAGCATGGACTTAGCTGAGGGCAAATGTGAGGAATCTGCTTGCAATGGAGAAAACACCTCCTTAAGGCCTATGGCGGCTCCAAGACCCACATTCCATCTGTCTCCCTGCATCTCTGAGGCCATCACACCTGCCACCATGCAGGTGATTCTATAGCAGCATTTTGTGTTCCATAGCCTGCGTTTGATCAGTGGAAGCTACACAGGGGGCCAGAAGGGGAGGACCGTGGCAGGAGTGTGTGCTACTTTGCTACTCCAGAAGTCTTCTCCAGCTGATCCCGAGGTTTTCTATAACATCAAGCATTATCTAGGATATTCCAGAATTACCCCCTCTATGCATCTCCTCCCATACTCTAATTCCAGTAGTATCTATTTATTCTGACCTAAGAGTGAGCTTTGTGCCTGGGCTTCTCTGAGCTTCCACAATGGTATGTTACCGACTAACTACTTAGAAATGCATCTTTTTACTAGGCACCTCTGAAGTGCTTTGAAGACTGATTATAAATAACTTCAGGAGATTTTGATGACTGCTAAGGTCTGAACACCCTGTTCTGGAGAGCCCCAGGGCTGCAGATCCATGAGTATCCACTGCTCACATCACTTTACAATGTGTTTCTATAGTGATTCTGTAGGATGCACTGTAGTGTTATCATTGGCAGGGAAAAAAATCCATTAAGCTTTGGGAATAATCAAGAAGGTAGCATGCTGTGACTTCCCACCCTACTCACCACAGGAGCAGCTTGCGAAGCTACTGTTGAAAGAGCTGCTGGTGGGCCTGGGAGACATCTTCTGGGTGCTTGGGTTGGGAAGCCCTTTGCCAGCCATCTCTTGATAGTCTAGCATCAAACCCATGGCTTCCAATGACTGCTACCTGGGAGTTTACCCAGAATGGTAGTCTGGGAGGTCCCAACTTACAGTTCTCTGGAGTTGTTTAAGCTCATGTTGCTAGGCAGCAAGGTCATTTCAAGCCTTTGTTGATGGACACTATCATAGATGACTGGGATGACCAAGGAGACCTCTCCTTGCCCCAAATCTGAGGGCAGGTAACTTTTATTGGTGTCCTTGAATAAGCTTCAAGTTGGTAAGAAGCAAGAACACTCAGTCTCGACTTCTCCAGTTTAAGTTAATGATATCTAGCTAAAGATCGGCTTAAAGGAAATGTTCTTGGGGTGCTCCTGTGCCCCGTCCACCATGGACCTGTAGGTATCTGATGGAGGATGTGAAGGGGGGGGAGCCAATTACCAAGGGTCTAAAATCCCTGCTTAGGATGTTTTATCTAGGCTGACAATTTGTCTCTCCACTGTGCCTGCACTTCATAGTGCAGCCTTCTGTGATGCCCAGCTCATGACAATTCAGCCACTGAGGATTCCCAGGCTTCCAGTAGGAAGGGCAATTTTCCAATATAAGATGGTTTCTGGCAAGGGTATCATGTTTCCCCAGGGTCCCGTGACTTAGGCATCCAGCTGGGCACCCCTAGACCCCACCCTAGTTACTCCAGCTGCAGTGTATACTGAAGATCATAGTATAGGTTTGAAACAAAGCTTCCTCTGGCTGTTTCCAATTCAGTAACTGCTTGATGCTCCTGAGCATCAACCCCTGTATGCACATCCTATGATTCTCTAGGGACCACCCTAGCAAAAGTCTCTCTTCACAAGGTAGAGCGACGGCAGCTGCCTGCCCTCGCTCTTGCGGCTGTTCTGAAGTGGTCCAGGCCCCTGCTTACAGCAGTGGTGCTGGAGTAGCTTTCTCTCTAGCAAATCCTTGTATGTTCCAAAATTGCAGCTAGACTCCTGGCCTTCCTATCCCTGAAGCAGAATGTCCTCTTGGCTTCTCAACATGAACAAAGTTGGACTGACTGGGCATGGCAACTTGAATAAAAAGCTGAGCTCATAAGGTATGTTCAGATTTGCCCAGTCATTAAAGCCCAAAGCTGTTCACTCTACCCCCCAAACCACCAGCCCCATGACTAGGAGGGGCTTAGAAAAAACTGCTTGTGACAGCAAGCCCTAATCTTTGAGAAGAGAAACTACATGCTATAGGTGTCCCACTAAGGGCTGAGCATTCTGCAAGGTTTTCCTATCACTTTTTATTTGGGGTGGGGGTGGGGGCTGCTGGATGTGTCACTGGCAAGAGTATCTGGGGAGAGGCTTCCAGTGAATGCCTTTTAAGATGTGGCTGTCCTGCCTGCTCCATTGTCCCCAGGGACAGAAAATATGCTGGGACAGGACTTCCTGCTGGTCTCAGGGTTGTTGGATCAAGTGGAGACTTGGGAGGATGCATCTGCATGTAAATGTTCTGCCCAGTAGGATCCCTCCTAAACTCGGGCCACTTGACACAGGCAGTTCTAGAAGTGTCTTGTAGGAGCACCGCTAGCTTTCTTCCCCAACTAACATGTTATGGGATGACCTGTGTTCAACACGTATAGAGTAAGGAGAACCAGCTCTAGAAGATCAAACTGCACTTGTCAGTAGCTTAAAGGCAGTTCTTGCCTATGAAGACCCACTTGAGTTTGTTACCTCCTTTGTGGATTTTTATTAATGCCTAAGTTCTTCATCTCCATTGTCTTTCTCCATCCATTCTGTGAATTCCAAAGTAGAAGTTTTATAACTGCTGGAATGCTAATTTTCATGCTGCATGGTAAAGATGGTCACTTGGTAAACCTCACCCACCCACATCTCAGTCATTGGAAGAGGGCTTGGAAATATTGTAGAGCCAGGGCTGGGGCATGAACATCGGGAAGCAGGGGCTTACAGACCACTGGAAGCTTTCATGTGTTGACATCTGGCAGTGTCCACTCATGAATGGACCGGGCCAACTCAACAGGTCCTCAGTTGGAGCAGGGAAATTGGGTGGACTGACTGCGAATGAAGACTACTATAGACTGATTAACTGCCTGGATGATAGGGAAGAGTATGCCTTACCCAAGTCTTAGATGTGCTGATTAGACTCCAATGGATAAATGTGCACGTTGGACATCTGGGTTCAAAACCTTGAACTGGATAGAACTGAACTTCATGCATTACATCACAAGTTTTGAGGGATTTGGGGCATGGAGGGCGCTAAGTTTAGGAAACATTGTATGAAAATTTGTGCAAATGATCAAAGCGTTAAGAGTTTCTTAAATGAGAATGCAAGAATGCCACCTGTAGTCATGTGTGTCCAGTAGTCCAAAGACAAGCTGCTGACTAACATTGCTGGCGTTTAAAGAGTTGGGCTATCTGGAGCTCAAAAGGAAAATTTGTGTTCCCTAGACTGCCAGGCATGGAAAGACACTTCCTATGGGTAGACGTCTCTTCAGGGGCAGCCAAGTTTGCCTCAGAATGACAAGCCCTGGCGCTCAGCTCTTCTCTGGCAGAGTTGCTCTTTGTCGCTAGTGTAACCTCCAAGTATTCTGAGAAAGGGTTTATATCACTCTGCACACCAGGTCAGTGTGAATACAAGTAAGGTCAGTTGGAAGGGGGAAGTACAAAGACGCAGGAACCCAGTAGCACTAACGACAGACATAGTCCGAGGGCTGGGAGAAATAAACGCATGTTTAACTAGTTTTTCTGAGCGCACAGTTCATGGTCCAGACCATGGAAAGTTGCTACCTACATTCGGGGTGGGTCATCTCACCTCCATTAATCCAATTGAGAGAAATGCCTCAGCTCATGACTACAGGCAACATGATCTAGGCAGTCCTTCATGGAAATTCTCTTCCCACAGAGCTCCATCCAAGGTGGCCTTGGCAGGAAGCAAGCTCACTTTTACTCATGACTGAGTCACCCTCTGGAAGCTGGCTGAGCTCATCTAGGACTCCAAACTATTCTTGGTGATTGGCACAGTGAAGCTATCTGCCTGCTTCCAAGATATGGTCAGGGTGGTGTTAGAAAATCCCATTACCAATGTGTGCATGTCCAGGTTCTACACCTGTTCAGATGGGTCTGAGAATCTATGGCACTAAAGGACTTAGCCAGAACTTCAGTTACCTGTGCCTTGGTCACTTGAGGCCACTGCATCCAGCAGGATGCCATGTATAGCAATCACTGGTCAGTTCTTGCAGCATTTTAGAATGTGAGGCATACTCTACCCTTCTGCTGAAGGGCCTTTCTTTACTTGCCAGCTCGGCTTTGGAATCCTCTGCCATTTTGGCCTCTCCAGCTGCTGTGCTGGAACTCAAAAACTAAACAGGGTAACATCCATGACCAAGATCCAGAAAGCCACATCCTCCCCCCCCCCAATGGCACGGGGACATGTTCAGGTACGTGGTAAGGTGAAAAATCATTGTGTCAGAAGTCATAGTCACTGACCTGGCACATAATTCTGGAAACAACCCGGCCAACAAAGGGTCCCTTCATTCTCTTCAAAGAGTTGCGATGGTGAGATAGGAGCACACCCCAAGAATGTGTATTTTTATGACACCCTATAGGGTTTTCATTGACTTCTCTCTCTCCCATGCAGGGACAAGCTTGGCTCACTCATGGGCCTTCAATATTCCCTGCTCAGCTGGTGAACAAAAATGTGTCTACTGCGCACTGACAATCCCAGTTCCTTTGGTGCGGTGTCAGTAACAATGAGCCAACGATCTGTAGAAGCCTTATTAGCCTGTTTGTTCTTGATCTCCCTTTTCTGTCCATTTGAATTTTCTAAAATCTTTGTTTTGGGGGGGAGAAAACTCTTCCTAGGACATGCTAAACTGTGGCAAGCTAACAATTAAAACTATCACCCATTTTCTAAGAACCCAGTGAAATGCTTCAAGCTTTGTGTCTCAAATGAGTCTAGGCAAAAGCAATCAAGACCTGGCATCTTACCTTTTCCCTTTGAACTCTGTAACCTCTTGTCCATCATGTGATAAAATGGACTCATTAATCACCCTTTTTTTTTTTTCCCCAACCAGGCTACAGCTGGTATCAAGCCTGGAGTTCTAGATTCACTGACAAAGCCAATTTTAACATCAATATCAAGCAGAAGTCTGATTAAGTTCTCTGGTTGGCCAATTGTAGTAAGCTCCTCTGGTCAGCCAAAGAAGTTCGGGTCACAGAAGCCGAGGAAGGGCGAGAGTAGATCTCAAATCACATAATGTGAACAACAACCGAGAGGTAGGAAATTGAACTAAAGCTAATGGGACGATGCGAGGCGCATCCCTGCTAAATCATTGTAAAATATGGGAGCAGATCAGGCTATAAAACTAATTAGATCCGTCATGCCTTCTTCTGGAAACGGTAATCAGGTGACTGATCAAACCACTACTCCAGTAGCTGCATTGCTCCTCTGAGCATCATTCGGATTGAAAGGTCTGTTAATATATACATATAGGCATAAAGCGCAATCAAGCGCAGGTGGTATAACACCCTACAGGCAAGAAAATTCGAGCAAAGGCAGAAGGACGAGTGGGGTTGTTTGGTGATTATTAGGTTGGAATGGTGTGGGGTGGTCCTTACAAGAACCGTGAGTCTACAAGATCCTTTTTGGAATCTCCTACCCATTTGTGGGTTAAATAGCTTCTGTTTGCACAAGTGTACAAAGGACGCGATGCAAAGAGAGAAAACAATGTAAGAAACATCTCATTACTCTTGAGATCTTGGAGGCAAAATTGACCTTGTTGCACTAGGGTGTGTAGCTATGAACGTTGTTTACCTTCTCAACATAAACAGGTTCAATGTGCACTTAGCCACTGCTTTTGGAGGGACCGGTACAACTTAGACCTTTGACTTGGCGGTTAAAAGGCTTTTTAGTACCTTTTTAAAGTAAATAAGGACTGTCTAAGATTCCGTGGAATTTTAGATGGTTTGAATTGAATATTTGTATATGTAAATCCATAATCACTTGGCACGTCTCCAAGGAACTGAAAGGTATCTGTGCACAGAGGGGGGGATGCATTGTGATAAGTGAAGCTAAGGAAAAGGGACATCAGATACCTGGGGTGTCTGTCCTAGAGTAACCTGCAGCCATGACATGATGCAGGAGGTTTGATTCTAGAAAGTGGGTAGGGCTGGCCACATCAGAAACTATAAAGGCACTTGGGAAAATTGAGGCTGGGTTGTTCTGCCATATTGGAAAAAGCAAGTCCTGTGAGAACAGCTGCTGGCCAGGGTCTCTAGAGATCAGAAAACAAGAATGGTACCTTGGCCTCAAACAGGCAAGCGTATGGCCTTTGAAAAACTGGCCCTGTAGAGAAATGGGCCTGCAGGTGGTACCAACATAGGAACCAATGCTTTCTGAGCTTAAGACAAGGATCTGCACTTGTTTCAGAGAAATTGGCTAAGGCCGAGGGCAGAGCCCCATAGTATGACTGACTCTGCTGGGAGTGATGACGGGGCCTTCCCAGAAGGCCTATCACAGTCCATTGTGCTCAGATAGCAATGTAATTTGTAGGGAGCTGCTTCTCATTTTCCAGGCAAGTATGACACTCTAGGTCTTAAACTAATCCAACTGGTACATGGGCACCAAGTGTTCAGAAGGAGGTCAACCCAAGATTAAGGTCAAGAAGAATACTGAACCCTAAGTATCAAGGAAAACAAGGGCCAATGTTGGATACAAGGATTAAACCCTTGCGCTAGATGTTCTGTACTTCACTGTAGGTGAATCTACCATAAGTGCCTTCAACTTGTGCTAGTATAGGATTCTGCAGTGGTATTGGTTGACACAGCAGCCTCTGAGGCCCAGCTTTTGGAAACACTTGGCAGAGCACATCAAGAATTGTACTGGGGGGGGCCGGAAAGCCAGTGGTGCACATGGGATGCAAAGAATTCATTCCACAAATGCAGGCAACTGATCCAGGTGGGTTGGTGTGGGTCTCTGTACAACCTCTGGAGCTGTGCAGTGACCATCAATAGCATCCTGAGAATTTTTAGGCTTGGATTGAGAAACGAGCTGACCTCATGGAAGTCTCGACTGGTAAAAGAGCCTTATCTACAGGCAGCATCAGCTCCTGAGTCATGGACAGACCCCCTGCCCTGTCTACTGTGGGGATGTAAAGGGCAGAATACCAAAGCTTTATGGAACCAGAGACAACAGCAGATGTACCCTAACAGCTTCGTCTCTTTGCGTGGGTTGAGACGAGTTAATAGTCTCATTAGTACTTCCCAGGCTGTGGCCTTTTTGGGGCTATGGATGAATATAGGTATGACAGTTGGGAGTAAGGTGTTATTGGTCACTTGGTAATAAGAATAATAAAGAATCAAAATCAAGAGTGCTGATCCTTGCCGCCCTTCAATTTGGGTGTTGGGTCCTATCCTATCTTCCAGGCTCCCTCTTTGCTTTCTTCCTCTTTTCGTCCTTCCCCCAGGGGCCTTCTACTGTAGACCTGACATCAATGTGTGGGATGGATCCTGCATCAAGGACTGAGGATGGACTTAGCTGAAGAGAAGAGGACTGTGCTTGGAAATAGAGCACCAGCTCCTGCAAAGCACCAGCAGCTCTAGGACTCGCCCCAATAGGCAGGAACCCACCATATCCCCTGTTCTCCCAAACGCTCCACTCGCTCCCTTGCAGGTGAACTGCTTTTGGTGTCTTCTACTTCCTGATTGGCTAATGGAAAACTGTGGGAAAGGAGTCCACATCGAAGTTACTGCGTATTTTTTTTAAAAGTTTGCCTGCTCTTCACCAGACAGTACATATCCCGCTAGGAAATGTAAGCGCGAATTGGTAAAAACTTTGCTGCCTCTTCATGTCTGATAACTACCAATGCTGGTAGCTTGTGTCTTTTTCTGACTTTGGGTATGGATGACGCCTGTAATGTGGTACGTCAGACGTTATTCTCCTCAGGCAGCCTAGGAGCTTCCAGGAGGCAGAAAGCAACTTCTAAAGCCTGGGTCTCATAGTGGGCATGGAAGCCTTTCTAAACAAGCTCCCTGGGAGAATTCTGATGGTTGCTACCATCTGCATACCTACTCTGGATGAGCCCCCAAGGCAGCACTGGCACACAAATCTCTACTCTGCCCCTTCTCTGAGCCTTGGTCCTAGTCTGTTCCGGAGTGGCACCCCTCTGGCACCTCAAATCCATGGAGCTGCTCATTATTGAGCAATGTGTGCTGCAAGGGTGGGCCAGGCATGTTAATAAAGAGCCTTGAGGTACTAAATTCATTGAGTGGTTGATGGTGCTTACCATGGAGTAATTACACTTCTCCCCATGATATCCTGACTCCACTCCTAGGCACCCTAAAGCCCAAGTTCCTATAAACCAAGAATGGGTTGCTTGATGTTTACTATCCTCTGGAAAGAGGAGCTGCTGGTTTTATAATTGGCAAGAAATCAAAGTTCTGCATTTTGTCCCTTATAAGATGTGGTACCTCTGTGCCAGCTTACTCAGATGTTTCCTCAATGAAATTTTGGACAGATAGGCCTTCCTATCAGTTTCTCATTGTGTTGAGCATATTAAAACTAATATAAATCCTAAACATACAGTTGGCCAGGATCCTACTGTATTTCTTGTGCTTAACAAAATTAATTTTCACGTAATATCAACCTACATGACAAAGCCTTCGGTGAACCGGGCCTCATGTTAAGTACATATACCCAGACAGGGGAACAAGGGGGCACTCACCAAAAAACCCTGTTGGACATTATTTAATGACACGTTATACACTTACTCAGCCCATCAGCAGTAAGGGTGCAAACTGAGTAGGTGGATGTGGAGAGTCTGAGTAATCTCATCAGAAATTACAGGGTTGACTTTTTTCCTCCTAAATTATTCTGGTGGTCTGAATTGGTAATCCATGTCACAAAGGTAAAAACTGGGTGGAAATGTCCTTAGGGTTCCCATGCTTTGTGGACACGATAGCTGTTAGACAGTGAGAGTCGTGCATATTGAAGACTGTCATAGGATCTATCTTGGGCTCAGGTTGAAGCCTCAGGGTACGAATATTCCACACGACGTGTGAATCATAGTTGACATCTTATGAGATCACACTGGCATCCGGTTGCTTATAGTTTTCACCCTTCATACTGTTATGATAGGAAGACAACAAGCTACACGCCAGGGGTGTCTAAGACCCCTCCAGAGGGTGGCCCTGTGGCACCAAAATCCAGGACCAAAAGGTGCGTTTCCAAATGGAGTACTTATGGGCCGAAGTTGAGTGGCATTCCTCGGGGCTTTCCTGCTGGCTCCAAGGTGGGCATCATACATTCTCTACTTCCTTGCTTAGGTGTCCATTGTCCTAGCTGACTGAGGGTAAAGTCCAGTATGGCAGACAGGTGCCAACAAGCCACAGTCAGATTGCAAATCCTTCCTTTACTGTGCTGACTTCAGTATCACAGCTGAGAATGATATAGTTGGTGTCTCTGAGCAGCATCCTCAGACATGTCCAACGTCCTCTACCTCGGTCCCACAGTGACTGACTTGGTCTTAGAGAAACTGAGGCCAGTGTCCCTCATTCTTGGGTTATCCTGATGAGGGCCAGATTTTTCACAGCAGGGATGCCAGGGCATCCTCCACTCCTGAGAACCCTTTTACAAAAATTTTTATGTATACAGAACATCTTTCTTAACCAATTAGTAAACATAATAAACAAGGAATATCCATGTAAACCCAACAGGCAAGCATCTGAGTCCAGCTATTGTACAACCCAGGGTCCAAGACCGGTTGGAGAGATTTGCATACATGAAACAGCTGAATCAAATGAAAGTCCAGTCCTTTATTTGCTGTGATCTCACATTCGCCCCCTCTTGGCCCTTCAAATCTGACCTGCCTCTTCCATGAGAGTCCCGTAGGCACTTGATGGGAGAATGAGATAGTAGGATCCATTTTTGTTCCCAAGGTGACACATTGAACTCCTGGGTCACATCAAACTCCTGGGTCTTTCCAAATTTCAATGGACTGGTAGCTCCTTTCAGAGTCTCCCTCTAATCTAAGAACACAAAACTTGTTATAATTGTTAATTTTGTCTTGGTCAGGACATCTAGAATGCTATTGTCATCCCTTTGTTAATGTGGCCTATAAAGTTTCCTACCACTAGGGGAGACCAAGCTTACACCATCACCTATGTGTGATGCCCCTCCCCTAACCTCCCCAGAAGCAGGGCCATAGGAGTCTAATTTGGCATTTTTCTCGCGGGTGCATTATGTTACCTCAGGATGCACTATTGACTCACATCCTGGCTATGTAAAGTGCAAGAACATGCAGGTCTGTAGTTGTAAACCTTTGCATAGTGTCTCTCTTGGTCACTTCACATGTGGTCAACTGTCAATTTGCGAATGCAACAATCATTCATTCTGTAATTGTTATTACATCACACGAGTTCTTCAAGCAATATGGTCTTATGTACCATTGTTGTGAAAATGGCCTTTTGGATGATCCATCAATGAGTGACATTTGCAGGAAAAGAGGGTAGAGCTAGAAGACATCTGCTGAGTGAAGTAAGCACAGTCCCAGAGAGAATCAATGAGACAAATAGGGAAAATCCCGTCTTGATCTGTGCGCATATTACTAGGTGTTAAGTATTATGCTTGTGCAATGGTCCCTTGAGCTTTGTCCAAAGCAGCTGGGTGATGCATATTGGAAGCAACAGAAAGTACTGATCGAGAACAAGCTGACTGAAACAGTGAACATTCTGCTCAATAACAGTCTCAACTTTCTCTAATTGGAGTATATTCGAGAGACTGAGAAGAGAGAAAAGCATATATTGGCAGAATGCATTAGCTCATCTGGTGGGGTGGGGGCATGGGGTGACACGGGTCTAGGATTTGAGTCTGTTAAGAAAAATTTTAATGGATGGCTTGGGGGGAGGGGATTTTAGAACCCCCTGGCCAATAGCTCTGGGTAAGCAGCCCACAGTGTTACTGAAAGCCGTTATCTACCTCTTACACATTTCTATCTAACAAAGGAAACATTAGAGGTAGGGCCACTAGTCCAAAAGGACGGGCTCAAATGCCCACAGATAAGCACACCTGTCGTGAGGTCCTGACGCCATTTCTTCATTGGCTTTCTTGCTGGAAACCAGATGGTGGCAAGGCTCCCATCTATGGGAAAACACGAAAAACCTTTCCCCATAGTTAGCAGTAGATTTGGGTTTTTCATTGGCCCAAGCATTGCTACACAATGATGTCTTATATGGCCTATCAGAGGCTCCAATGTTTATGGACTAGGAGTTATGATTTCTGATTTCGAAAACTGACAAAGAGGTTCAGAGTAAGGATTGCTTTGAAAATTGCATCTTGGAGGGAGGGGTGGTGTCTTCCTTCCCCTTTCGTTTTTTGTAATTGGGAAATGAAGACTGCTGTTTGTAGTGATAGGACCCACCCATAGTCCTGGTTTATAGTTTTCCAGAAGGCAGAGTTGTATCACATAACTATAAGATAGAACCAAGCTGAAAAGAGTTTTGGAAGGCTTGGTAAACTTAGGACTAGTACTTACCTCGCTAGGATCAAGGAGGTAGAACAGCTTTTTCTGAGCCAAATTAGATCTTATTGGGCCAAAAGAATCCAGAGACTCCATGGTGTGACTGGAAAACGAGATGCACTTTCTTAGCCTTTATAACCTACTCCACATGCAAAGCTCTGTGCATGTTGAAAATCCTGGAGAAGAGTTTCCCCACAAAGCTGACACACCGCTCCCGGACAATATGTCTAGGGTTCCCAGGAAGGATGGCATCTTCAACTCTGAATAATTGTCACCCAGAACGGACAGCTGGAATGTGCCTGGCACCTTTACCCATGGTACCTCTTAAAATGCCATAAGGGCAGAATAGGCTCAGTCTACTACCCTATTGCCAGCCATTCACCTATGGCGGAAGACACTTGGCTAGAACACACCTGATTTTTCTCTAAGGTCCTATGTTCTGAGCATAGAGCTTTTACTACAGAAACTGGTATAAAAAGGAGCAACTGAGAAATGTGAATTGGGCCTGCCTAGGTAAAATCATGGATGGAGCAGTACACAGTAGTTGAGACGCTTTGGACTGCCAGAGGTGTGGGCCTTCATTCAACTAGTTGTTGGTTCCCCTCTACTTGAGGGTATGTGCATGGAGCAAAAGGGCACAGAGCATCAGAGCATATCCTAATCATTAAAAGGTTCAACCTAATCAGTCATCCCTAGTCCTCCATCCTGCACATGCTTCATAGATCACACATTGTTTACCAGCCCAAAGTGGGGGACAACTAATCATGGCAAGGGGGCTGCATGCAGCTACTGCCAGGAGGGTGCCATGTAGATGGCACAGCAAGAAATTCAGCAACATGGCGTGAATTGGCCTGGGATTAGCCTGCACAGAGGGTGGTCTATCCCAAGGTTTGTGAAGTTACCTGGTAAAGGATTTAAGGCAGCAGCAGAGACAAGCCATTTTGCAGGAAGGCTTAGATGAGCATTTCACCTGACTTGAGACTAGCGAGCATGTCCTCATGAGCAGAGCGTGATGGTAGAAATAATTCCAGTGATCCACATCAACCAAGACCAACCTTGTGCTGCCCTGTGGTAACTGCATTTTCCAGGATAAACCGTCATTTTGTGCCTATTGAATGCCTCTCAAATGTGTCACCAACTATGAAATGGTATTCTGCAATGAAGTAAATCACTGACTTCACCTGTGCTGTTTCAGGACAAGCAAAGATCAGGTGCAAATAAGATGTCAGCTTGTTTGATTCAAGTGTAACAGTCTCATGTGACCATGACACTGACATAAATGCATTGTGGCATTTATGGTGAAGACCCTGAGCTAAGGGTGACTAAGATACTTATTGTAAACTGACTGATAGAAAATAAGACCTAAATGAAAGCTGAAGTTAAGCCTACCACAGCTGTCTTCAGATTTGTTACCCAAGTGTGTAGTTCTGAACATCATTTTCATGGTTATAAAACTAATTTTTAATAAAAGCTTGTGCTACAGTATTAGCTCACTGTCCCCAGAGACCTAATGCCCTTAGTGTGTCATATCCTTCCCCATGAGAGGTGGACAGTCTTCCCAAGCATGGGCTCTAGAGCCATTTTACATAGATTGGTTCATAGCTGGCATGAGACTTACCTATGGTCTTTCTGCTTAGCTGATGCATCATTATAAAATTATTTCAATTGACCGTTGAACCTCTCAATTGCCGGTAAATTTCACTTCAAGTGTTAGAAAACTAGAAAGCTATCACAGAAAGATGACCAACCTCCCCTTGGAATAATTGCCCGGGTTAGTGTGGCATAGTCTTCTGGCCCACTTGAGAGAGCTATTTAACTGGATTGATGAGGGGGCTGGTCTGGTCCAGTACTAGGCTCTCAGAGGTGAAGCTTTCGAGCCTAAAACTAACCCCAATTAATGCCAAATGAGCAGTGAACACCGAAAGAATGTAATCAGTCCTCAACTATACAATCTGAGCTTCAGACTAGAAATCACAACAAAAGAATCCCAAATGCCAAAAGCAATGAAAATATGGAAAACCCAAATGGATTAACCTCCGCCAAATACTCCTAGTCCTATAGAAGAATCACTACAGTGAGAGACCTGCCTTGATGTAACTCAGGATAAGGTCTTAAAAAATAAAGATGATAAAAGAAAATCAAAAAAATTCTAACTTAAAGAATGCATACACAAAGAATGACCTGAAAGGGATAAATCAAGATACTGAAACTGTGGAATGAAATCAAAGTGGTCACTTCATCACAATCTAGTGAAATTTTGGGGGCCCCACAATGGGGTTTCCCCCGACAAGATGTGTCTGGCCAATGCGGAACCAATCAGGCAGCCCTGACCACATCCTCCCGATATAGCTCACGCAGCCACCTGTCCTATTTGGTCTTCCATGCTGTGACAAAACGCAACCGACACCTACTTGGAGAGGAAAGGTTTATTCAGCTTACATCTCCTAGTCACAGTCATCACTAGGGAGCCCCAGGCAGGAACTCCAGGGCAGGAACCTGGAGCTTACAGCAGGAGCTGAAGGCACAGGCCATTGATACTGCTCTTACTGGCTTGGTCCCCTGGCTCTATGCCCAGCCCCGCGCTGCCGCCTTATACCGTACACCAAACCTCCCAGGGTGGACCACTCATTGTGGGCTGGGCCCTGCCCACATCTGCTAAACAATCAAGACAAATCTCCACAGATGTGGCACAGGCCAATCCAATGGAGCCAATTCCCCAGTTTGAGAGATCCTCAGCCCAGGGTGTGTCAAGTTGACACTAAACACCAGCACACATACTGTAAGGTATGAAACTTTCAATGACATAGAAAGTCGTTCCTACCTATATCTTGGTAAATATTGGTAGTAACCCACATTTCCCGAGTTCAAAATGGACATTTGAGGACACTGAGAACTATAAACTCAGTTTTATTCTTGACCTCAGAAAAGGGACCTTGGAGAAGGTGGTAAGGGGCAAAGTCAAGCAAGAACCTGGGACTACTGTTGGAATTCACATTCAGTATTTCTGTACTGCTCAGATGCAACATCTGAGACTTTTCATTGTTTTCACTTTATATGTACAAATCTTAAGCTTATTACAGTGTATCTGTAGCAAACCTTTTCTCCATTCTGCCCACCGAAGGAAAAAGAGACTTCCCATTGGTCTTAGGTTGAGTTCCAGCTCCATCAACACCTTCAAGGGCTGCTTCACTGCCACTCTGGATTGGTTTAGTATTGCTTGATTCTCTCCTATGCTGTGATAACAAGTCATCAGCCATGAGTCCAGACTGTCTAGTCCTGACCACAGTCTGTAAATCCAGACTTCTGTTTGCATTTCCTGGAGTGAACCTTCTTGTCGTACTGTATAAAATTGATATGCTGTATAAGTTCTACTTCAGGCTCCAATCACGTTGTCCATTTCTTCAAAGGGGCCCCCAGTGGAAGCCAGCATAAGGCCAGACCTGCAGCATGGCACTTGGGAACTTGGGCAGTTTTTCTCTTGAAGGCCTCCTTGAACAGTAGTGGGAAGAATGTTTTGGACCGGATCTCCAGAGTAGAGATGGCCAAGTCCCCATTGCTCAGCAGGCTCTGCACTGCCTGCTCACCAGAGTACGGGTGGGCTAATGCCCATCCTGACAGAGAAGCAGAAAATCACCAGCATGTCGCTCTTGCAGCTCCCCAAGCTGGAATGCTTCAGGAGACTGCAGATGAATGACGTCCCTTTCCTAGAGGGACACCTGCCCAGGATGCTCAGGTCCTTGGAGACTGAGCTGGAGATGGCCAAATAGGAGTATGAATAATTGCCCAAGCTGGTGCACACCACATGTTCATGTGTTCTATTTGTGCACTCTGAAGTAAGTCTAAGGAGCATTCATGTTAGATATTTACACTTCACTGAACTGCAAATGAGTGTTCAGGGACAGGGAAACCTGTCCTTTTGAGATGGCAACCACATAGCTACAGGGGTGAAATGGACACCTGAGATTCTAAGCCAAGCATAGATGGGTGCTACGATAGTCAAATGGGCTGAGTATCACCATCTAATGCCAGGGAAGAGTGTCACAAAAGTTTCACTTCGAGATGGATGTGAAAGCATCAGTCACCAAGAATAAGCAGGTGACACCAAAAGTGGCGCCAAGTAACACAAGGCAATGGCAAGTCCTCCCTGGTTGTCCTGAGATGGGACCTTGGATACAAAGCCTGTCCAGAGATGGGTGATGTCCAAGGTCCACTGTTGTGTCCACAGGCATGGGGAAGTGTAAACTCCTTCTTACTGAAGGAGCCCAACCAAGCTCATGCCTCTTTCTCTTAGCAAGACTCCCTCATCTCACATGGATTAAGTACACCTGTGATTCTGAGGTACTTGGTGCTTCTTGTCCTTTAGTGCAGGGTGCAGAGCTCTGTAGGATTCAACTTCAGGTTCAGAAGGTTATGTGCACTGAGCCTCAGTAGATAGCCTCAGAAAAGTTGATAGTCCAGACAGGTGAAGCCAGGACCACCTCCTTGGGGGATCGCACTGAACAAGACCCGGAGGAGACCTGATTGAGACCCTAGATTTGGGTGCATCAGCGCTAGATAAGCCTGTTAGAAGGCCATTCCGGGAAGGGCGATGTGGTTAGCTTCCTACTGCTGTCTAAAAACACTGGGCCAGTAAGCGCAATACAGCAAAATATTGGTCTCCCTGAGACAAGCAAGACTCCTCTGTCAGTATCAGCTGCACCTCAACAGCGTGGAGATACTGTGCAACAATGGCTGCCAAGTGTCTATGTATCCCAAATCTATTTGGCTATTAGCTCTCTCCTTGGAGGAATAACTCACAGCGGATGCCACAAGCAGCTTATGTCCTCTAGTGGTTAGGAGATGTTACACAACCCACAAATATAGAACTTGTCACTCTTTATAGAGAAACCAGTTTTGCGGATTAGCATACAATCCAAGCATTGTGTCTATGCTCACAGCTTAGCTGACATAATAATTGGTACTCTTAAATTTCCTGTACATCCAATAGCTTATGCTTTGTTAGTATGACTAAAAAGGAGTTCACTGGAAAAGCTGTCAACCCATGAAGGGAAACAACCTGAACAGACTGGAGTCCAAAATGAAACCTCCAAAGAATGCTGTTTTCTTCTCACCCACTTGTGCCCCTTCCCAAAGCCCAGGGAACAAACTGCGGAAGAAGAGGCGTGGTAGATTGTAAGGGCTGCAGATAGAGGGGTGAATCATGAGACTATAGGAATATAGATCTGGACTCCTAACTGATCAACATGCCTGTGCATACAAGTTCTCCAACTGGACTATGGGAAGCTTGGATTGTTCAAAATTTGGACATAGATACTTGGAAATGCACCAATTACCTAATTGTATGACATACTGAGTACATCAATGTTATCTGCAAACATTGTCATTATATTGTAGAATCCTTTAAAAATAAAACATAATAAGCTTAAATCCTCTAATGGGTTAGGAGATAGTTATAAGCCACACGAAGACCCTGTCTATTAACAGAAGAAAATGTAATTCATGAATTAACATACCATCCAAACAACTGTCTATACCAAAGTAACTCCATAACAATTAGTGCTGTTTAAATACATATATATCTAATTGTGTGTGCTTCATTAGGATTGAAAGACGTATAATTATTACTGTTTTAAATACCTATATATCTAATTGCGTGGCTTCATTAGTAGGATCAAAAGGTTATTCCGGGACAAACTCAGCCCATGAAGGAAACAGCAGAATTGACCAGAGTCCAAGTCAACAGCTCCAGAGAAAGTTTATTTTGCTTCTCATCCACTGTGCCTCTTTTTCTAAGCCTAGGGAACAATCTGCAGAAGAGGGGGCACAGGTAGAATGTAGGCTGCGATTGGGGTGAATGGTGAAACTACACAATATAGAGTGGACACTCATTTGAATCAACTTGATTGAACAACAAGCCCCCCGTGCTGGATGGTGGACCATGGCTGTTGGGTTTGGGCACAACGCGCTCGCAAATTGGTTTTAACATGAGATGCTGTACTCATAAATTGATCATTTACTGTTAAAAAAATGAAAACAAAACAAAACAAAAAAGAGGAAAGATGCAGGAAGTTTACAGCAGAATGCATGATCTAGGATGGGTAGCAGGGAAGGTATGGAATTCCTTTGACTGAATTAAATGATGTATAAATCACAAAGCATCAATAAAAAAAAATTAGTCAAAAAAAAAAAAAACTGACCACAAACCAACGGTGGAGGAAAAGGGATTTTTATCTTGCATCTCCCGGTTACAATGCAATTCATCACTAAGGAAGCAGGCGGGGAACTGGAGGCAACGGAGGCAGAAGGAAGACACTGCTGTCTTACTCTCCGCATGCTTCCTCCTTTTCCTTACACAGTTACACAGACAGGACCACCTGACCAAGGTGGTGGCAACTGCCACAAAGTGGTCTGCGGCCCTCCCCACTCACTAGCTGACAATCAGGAGAACTATTCCTCCACCAACTGTGTCGCGCAGTTGCAATGCGCAATGGGAAACGACTGAGGATCTGGCTCTACCGATGAGGGTGTGTCGAGTTTGATCTAGAACTTCAGTTATCTCTAGGCACAGAAACGAACCACGCTTGAGAAAGGCGAAAGCACCGGCTTCTGGGCAAGAAGCTGTGCCCTGTACTGAGACACTACTTATGCAGTGATTTGTAGAAAGCAGAAGTCTCAATCCCAAAGCATGCTCTCATATGCAACAACTTTATGATCACTTTCCCCATGCCTGCATCAAGCTTGTGATACTGAGCATGCCTGGTTTGACAAACAGGAAGCACTAGTCCTATAGAACAGTGCCCCATGTGACCAAGAGCTTGGCAAGCAGGCAGCTGGGCTCTACAAAGCTGAGCCAGTTGGAGCCAGTTTCTCTAGCCTCTACCCTCCAGCCTCATGAGAAGAGCTGACTTGCTTGTGCTTGAGTGTGCTGACTGAATTAAAAGGGGATGGTCACTAAGGCGGGAACGGGAGCTCACCTGGGAGCTCACCTGTAGCACTAACTAGTATGGAGACTGGAGAGCTGACTGAGGCTGAAGGTTTAGGGAAGAGTGTGGGAATGTTAGAGGAGCAGCTCAAAGTGTCATGTAAGTCCTTCAAAGGAAGCCAAGTTTGTCTCGCCATATTGACGAGATAGTCCCAGAAATCTGTCAATCATTTCTTCCTTCTGCCCCAAAGACAATCATTTCACGAATCAACATGGCAGCTCCAGGGATGGGGCAGGGGCTTCGGACATGACTGAGGCAACAACATGGGGAGGGGGGACCTAAGGGCCCTCTGAGCACTGGGAAGCACCAGAGGTTATCCAAGGGCATTTGGACTCCTTAGGTGACCAAAGTTCAGCACTGCACAGACACCAAGGGCATTCTGGATGCAGCAGAGACAACCCTGTGTGGGCTGGGCCTCCCTCTCACTGGACCCAGGGACAGACCTTGGCAGCCGGACCACTGGGTGGTGACAGTGGTTCTGTAAGTGTATCCAGGTGACAGGTGCTCACCTCACATTGGCGAGGGGAACACCAGCTGCACAGCCCCCCTTCCCCCTTGGAGGCCTGCATGGGGCTGATTCCATAGGCCTGAGGAGTCTGCCCTGGCTTAAGTGTGGCATAGACCTGGCCACTGAGACCTACTTACTGCCTGGATGAGGGGTGCTGGTCTGTCCAATATCTAGGTCTTGGGTGAAAGCTTGAAGCCTAAACTACCCCAACACGTATGCCAAATATAAAGCATAAGAAAACACCTGAAGAATGCAAACAGTCTTCAACTAAACAATCTGAGCTTCACCCTAGAATCACAAAGGAAACCCAAATGCCAAAAGCACAATGAAAATATGGAAAACCCAAATGGATTAACCTCTGCCACATACTCCTAGTCCTATTGATGAATCCTATAGTGAGGACTCCCGAGATGTAACTCAGGATATAGGTCTTAAAAGAACTAATATAAACATGATAAAAGAAATCAAAGAATTCTAACTTAAACAATGCATATACAGGGGCTGGAGAGATGGCCTAGCGGTTAAGAGCGCCGACCGCTCTTACAGAGGACCCGGGTTCGATCCCCAGCAACCCACATGGCAGCCGAGAACCGTCTGAAACTCAATTCACATCGAGAACTCCAGTTCCAGGGGAATCCGAGACCCTCTTCTGACCTCCGCCAGCATTGCACACACTGGTGCACACACCTGCATGCAGACAGTACATTCATACACACCTAAATAAATAAAAAATTAAAAAAAAAGTGCAATATACAAAAGAATGACCTAAAAGAAAGGGATAAATCAAGATACTGAAACTGTGGAATGAAAGCAAAGTGGTCACTTCATCACAATCTAGTGAAATTTTGGGGGCCCCACAATGGGGTTTCCCACAACAAGATGTGTCTGGCCAATGCGGAACCAAGTCAGGCATCCTGACCACATCCATCCACTATTAGCTCATGCCACTGTTCTACTAGTTTGTCTTCCATTGGCTGTGATAAAACACTCGCGACCAACACCAACTTGGGGGAGGAAAGGGGCTATTTATTTCAGCTTACATCTCCTGGGTCACAAGTTCATCATCATCAGGGAGCCCAGGGCAGGAACTCAGGGCAGGAACCCTGGAGGCAGAAGCTGAAGCACAGCCAGCGGAGTGGATTTCACTGTGCTTGTGTTCCTGGCCTTGGCCTCTGCGTCAAAGCCACTGCCACCTTATACCGTAAACACCACACACCTGCCCAGGGTGGCACCAGCTCATTGTGGGCTGGGCCTCTGCCACATTGCTCAACAATCAGACAATAACTCCACAGATGTGGCAGACAGGCCAATCCAATGGAGCCAATTTCCCCAGTTTGAGGCTCCCCAACCCAGGTTGTGTCAAGTTGACACTAAAGACGCTATCCAGCACACCACTGTAAGTGTGAAACTTTCAATGACGTAGAAAGTCTCTCTTCCCTACCTATATCTCTTAGAAGAAAATATTGGTAAGGTTAACCCACTCTATCCCGCCGAGTTCAAAATGGACATTTGAGGACACTGAGAACTATAAACTCAGTTTTATTCTTGACCTCAGAAAAGGGACCTTGGAGAAGGGGTAAGGGGCAAAGTCAAGCAAGAATCTGGGACTACTGTTGGAATTCACATTCAGTATTTGTGTACTGCTCAGATGCAACAATCTGAACTTTCGTTTGTTTTCTTACTTATATGTACAAAATCTTAAGCTTATTACAGTGTATCTGTAGCAAACCTTTTCTCCATTCTGCCCACCGAAGGAAAAAGGAGAGGAGACTTCCCATTGGTCTTAGGTTGAGTTCCAGCTCCATCAACACCTTCAAGGGCTGCTTCACTGCCACCTCTGGATTGGCTAGATTAAGGCTTCATTCTCTTTCATGGCCTGTAATAACAAGTCATCAGCCATGAGTCCAGACTCGTTCCAGTCCTGACAGAGTCTGTAAATCCAGCACTTCGTTTGCATTTCCTGGAGTGAACCTTGTCAAACAGCATATCAATTCTTATACAGTACAAGTTCACTTCTATCCGCTCCCAATCCGTTGTCCTTTCTTCATCAGGGCCCCCAGTGGAAGCCAGCATAAGGCCAGACCTGCAGCATGGCACTTGGGAACTTGGGCAGTTTTTCTCTTGAAGGCCTCCTTGAACAGTAGTGGGAAGAATGTTTTGGACCGGATCTCCAGAGTAGAGATGGCCAAGTCCTCATTGCTCAGCAGGCTCTGCACTGCCTGCTCCAGAGAACGGATGGGATCATGCCCCCATCCTGACAGACAGAAAAATCAGCATGCCACTCCTGACACGTGCACTCCCCAAGCTGGAATGCCTCAGGAGACTGCAGATGAATGACGTCCCTTTCCTAGAGGGACACCTGCCCAGGATGCTCGGGTCCTTGGAGACTGAGCTGGAGATGCTGTGTATAAACTTAAGATCTCAGAATCAGAGTGGAGGCTTCTACCTGAGTTATGGTGCATCAGTAGTCTAATGCAGCTGAAACTGACGAATGTCAATTTGAACCATTTAAGCCCTAAGCCCTTATAAGATCTGTTAGTAAAAATTGATCATGATGGACTGTGGTATTGTGGATGCTCAACTCAAGGATAATACCACATTTCCTTAGCTGCGGTTTCCCAGCTCAGGTTATACTTGCAAAATCTCCATGTCTAATCCATCTGAAGAACCCTGGAGCATCAATACGGTGGTTTTTTTTTTTTTTTTTCTAGGAACAAAGCACATTTTATTATCGTCTATTTCAGCTTTTTAGAGTATAACCACAAATAGAAAAGTCAGCTTTATGGCTGTTTTCTGTCACCAGCAAATGGGAGCTTTCAGGAATGTCTGCTCACCTCTTTGAGATAAATGGTATTAGTAACCAAAGGCAATAAAGTTATTTGTGACAACTGAATTGAATATTGATATACTTGTAACATGACACATCTAAGAGGATCAGTACCCTATCCCTCTGGAGAGCTATAATAACTTTGGCATTCTCTCCTATGACACTGTTAAACATTGTGCTGATCTCATGGATATACTGATGTCCATTAGGAAGCTAAAGGTCATCTCTTTTGGTACTGACTGCTGTTCCAATGTAACAAACTATTTATTTACAAAATGAGGATGCTGGACACTGTGCCTGTTGAACTTGACCTAGCTGGATCCAAATAAAAACTCTCAGGGGGGGTGGAGGGGGCATGCCCTAACCCACCACCAGGAGGCAGAGGCAGTTGATCTGACTCAAGGCCAGCCTAGTCACATGTGAGTGTTCCAGGACAGCTGGGGTTACAGGGAACCCTATCTCAAAGTATCATTAAACTCTGTTACAGCACAGGTGTCTGGTCAGAGGACACAGCATATGGCTTCAGACTGCTGCTCAATATGAGCTTGTAAAGCTGATACAGGAGGTGTCCAGATAAGGGAGAACATTTGATGTGGAGTGACATGTTGACAGAGATAATTGAGTGAGAAAAATTAATGAGGTGAGCTTGGTGGTGCATACATTTAATGTTAGCACTACATAGCAGTTACAGGCTACATACAGGGAAGACCCTGTCTCAAAAACCATAAAAACAAATGCAAAAAGGATATCTTAAGCCACAGAAAATTAGTTTCTTACCCATGATGGCTTCTGTAAATTCTATTCCTTTTCTTGCCTACTGATTTAGCAGGAGGGGTCTGATGCACTGGCAACCTTTTCCTATTAGCGTGAGAAATGTGTACCTTCTGTTCACGTTATATCTTCATTAAAACTAATCCAGTTCATCAAACAGGATGGTCTGATTCTGTAATAAGTGCTGAGAAGCTACAAGTGTGCATTCCTTATGGAAAAGATCATCCTTACACTGATCCCTGATATGAATCACACTCCACACGCAGGGATCCTCTTCTCCTGATTTGTGTGTGTAGATGTTCAAAACCTGTTAAGGATCAATCCATCCTCTAAAACAAGAAGTTGATAATGGAACCAAATTGGTTGGTTGAAGTCAGAACACCAAATGTTGAACATTGCAGTTACACCGGACTCTAGCATAAAGCCCCAAGTCCAGTGTAACAGGACTCAGTTCAGGAGATGGGAGATAGTATATCTCATTATCTTGGTTCAAGCATAGACTTTTCTCTGGGTGATGTCTGTGTCCTTTGAACTTCCCACAGGTTTCCTGAGTTAGAGCTTGGATTCATCTAGAATCTAGCATCCTGCTTTCTATTTTATCTCAATTTATTTAAAGAAGTGGAGTTCTTACGTAAAGGTAATTTTTGCTGACATCTCTAATTTTTTTGCATTTAAAACATTTTATAACTATGACTGTATTGCTTGCATGTATGAGTACTTGTAACTGTCCATGCTTTTTTGTTAACTTTTTTCATTTTATAATAATTTGAGTACAAGCATCCTTCATGTAAACACACAATGTGCAAGCAGTTGTGCCCAAACCCACACAGCCCAAGGCTCCCACCATCCAGCTGGGGGGCTTTATGTTCAAGTTGATCAGATGAGTGTCCAGACTATATTGCTGTAGTTTCACCATTCACCCCAATTGCAGTCCTTACATTCTACCATGCCCCCCCTCTTCTGCAGATTGTTCCCTAGGATTAGAAAAGGGAGCACGGTGGATGAGGAGCAAAAAGGTCTACTTTCTCTGGAGCTGTTTTGTCCTTGGACTCTGGTCAATTCTGGCTGTTTTCCTTTCATGGGCTGACAGTTTGTCCAGGAATAACCTTTCAATCCTACTAATAAAGCACAAGCAATTAGATATATAGGATTTAAACAATACTAATTGTTATGTAGGTTATTTCAGTATAGACAGATGTTTGGATGGTATGTTAATCATGAATTACGTTTTTTTCTGTAAAATTGAAGGGTCTTACTGTGCGCTTATAACACTCGCTCACCTAAGGAGGGTAATCTTGTGGCATCAGCCGTGGTTACTTGCCGATCTTAGGAGAGAGCTAATAGCCAAATTAGATTGGGGATATACAGACATATGGCTGCCACTGCTGCACAGTATTTCCAGGCAGGTAGTATGTAGCTGGTGCTGACAGAGGAGTCTTGCTTGACTCAAGGAGACCAATATTTGCTTTATGGTTTAGTGGCCTTTGGTAACACTCCTGGATTCCAGAGACCATCTGTAACACTTGCAAGTGCGGTCTCAATACATTTTCCATGTTTACATCAGGTCTTCGAACAGCAGGGCCTTACCGCCACTCTTCTTGCAGGTATCCAAGTTTACAGGCAAAAGCCTTTGTTGGGGGGGGGGGCTTGGATCCCCTGGCCAACATTTCCTTGGTAGAATAATCCATTGCTGATATCAGAGCTCTCCTGTATTTAATATATTTTGCTATGCACTTAAGCAAAATAGCATCCTGCTTTGTAACTATCCAAGTGAGAACCTTTTGTCATTTGCAAGAAAAGTCATAACAGTGGATGTGAACCTTGGAATTTCAGATGGCTTCAGAGGGAGTACTTGTTAAGCATGCACATCCCAAACACTAAGTTCTCCAGGGAACAAAATGGGAACTACTATGTGGAGAATTTACGGCAGATAACTAGACAGCAGCCACAGCAGGCTGAAGAAACAGAAGTAGATGGTTTCCTGAATGGAAACTTTTGCTTAGCAATTTGGGAGGGTAGACTCTAGGAGCTGAGTAGGATTGGCCATATTGGAAACCAAGAGGACCTGAAAAAAATTGAGGCTGTGATGCTCAGTGTCAAATGGAAGTGTATCCTCATGACCACAGCAGCTCATGGGTCTCAGGATCAGACCAGGTATGGCATCCTGACCTCCAGGAGGTTGAGCACATGGTCTTTCAGCTGCATGAAGTACTGATCTAGGAAAGCAGACAGGTTTCCATGTGGCCCTGACACAGGAAATGACACTGGATTCTAGAGCTATGCAAATAAGTCTCAACACTTGCCATTCCTCAATGCACTGGGCCTTAATAGTGTGGAGGGGACACCTCTGTAAGAGTAACAGTTGGGAGAAGCCTGTGGTTGCTTTAGGAAGCCTGTCTCACTACAGTGATTCCAGGAAACCAGCTAGTAGAGTTCCTCATTCTCCTCTTGGCTAGCTTCTTCTGGAGTCCCTGTGGTCTGTGGCCAATAAGGGGGGGGGGGTTGGTCCTATGTACAGAGTGAGAAATGTTCAATCACAAGGCTATTGAACTGAATAGACAGAAAAGATCACTGAATTGCACTTAGACCCTCAGTCTCACGGAACCAATATGACTAAAGGTTGCATGTGAGGACTACCTTGATTAATTTATACACGAAGAATCTAGGAAATAGTGAAGATTTCTCAAATGCCACAGTAGAAAGTATTGTACTAACATGCTGAAGTCCACTTTTGACCACCCACACAAGGGTTTGCAGGTCAAGTATGAGATTTTGAGCATACTTCAAGCTCATATACCACTGCCAACTGCGTAGATGTGGGTCTACACAGCCTGTGGAGTTAGATTTCCCTATTTAAATCCTTCGCTCGATCCTCCTCAGTGTAAACGTTCCATTCCTGCCTTTTGTACCGGCGAGCGCTCCGGCTCGGGACGCCTTTTGGGCTCCTCCACCCCTCACCGCCAAACCCTGTGCGGAGAAAAATCATCCTCTACTGTTCCTACGTCCCCCTCCTGGAAAACAACATACACGGCAAATGCACAAACGAGGCCGAGGATGTAGAACAAATAGTTAACGTAGGCAAAAACATAGAAACACGCAAACATAACAACAACGAAATATGCTTCAAAGGTCAACATTATTAGAATCACTAGTGTTGTGTTTTTAATACGCAGGGTCGCATAGTTCATAAAGCTGATACAATTAAGCAAACTCAGAAATATGTGTCCATGCTATTTCCTAACAGCACAATCCGGGCTGTCAAATTCCACTTCCATAATCGAATCCACCGAACATTACGGCGACCACATCCCCCCTTAATCACAGCCGCTTACTGCTCCGACCGCGCCCCCCCAACCCCAAACCCGACTCACCCCCTCGCCAGTTTAAAGCGACACCAGCGGCGGGGGGGGGGGGGGGCGAGGGGGCAGGGGGGGGGGGCTGCCCATGGAAACAGCCGCCAGTCACGTCCTACCAGCTGTGCGCTCTTTTGGTGCCGGCGCGTGTAAGCGGCGGACCTCGCTCTCGCGCAATGAATAACTGCCCTCCCGTAATTCCCTGGATTGATACAGACTAAGACAGCCACGGCTGCGAAGGCTCCCCCTCCCCGCTAAGGTAGCATTGGCGTCCCAAATACATCTGTATGTCCCCTAACGCGGCGCTTCCTTGGTTCCGATCTTTGGCTCCGCCCCGTTTTATTTGTGCGGATTTGTGCCCCTCACCGTGACTCGATTGGGATATCCCTGTGTGTGAGGTGTATTTGCACGAGACACTTGGTTGCACCCCCAAAAAGGAACATCTCGACAGAATGAGAACACAGGTGGAACGAGAAAAAATCGCCAAGATATGAGCTGAGCTGTGGGGACAACAGAGCAAAGGGAGACGATATCTGGTCAATTGCATACATAGAGTGTTTGCTTAAAATGGACGATAAGTACCTCCCCATGGAGCGCTGCTGCCTGAAAGACCGTAGACACCAAGCGGAAAGGACAGACTGGGGCGCTAAGTTGACCAGGTGCCTCAGACCGCGCTGCGGCCAAAAATTGGCTGAGGAAATACGAAATGGGGTTCATCTGGCAGTTAATGTCGTGGCACGAAGAAAAACCTCCCCAATAATGAAAATACCTCTAAGCAAGGCACGGCGATAGCGGTCTGCAAGACCCACTAGTCCAAGGATGGTCCTTCGCCTGCTATCTCCTCCCTCTGAAGGTCCATGCTCGACACCTGCGCACCATGACAAGAGTGAAGGTTCATTAGGAAGCTAGCAATTGCTTGTCGGTAGACTAACGATGGAGAGCCGCGGTTGATGCAATGTCCGAGCTAGTCACAGGGGGGGACCCAGACGAGGGTGGACACTGTAGGTAGATCGTGATGGGCAGGTGGGAGTGGTTCATGGTGGGGCTGGTATGGGGTCTTGGGCCTAGTACTTCTTGCGCTAGACCTCCTGAAGTTCGCATCCCCTTCGCTACGCAGAATCTGCACTTAAGGGATCCCTTACCGCATAGACCTATGGTCACACGGTGTTTTCACGTACTAACAGAGCAGTCGCTATAGATTATTTCGTTAGATATTCTCAGCGAGATGCTATCTACCCCAAGCATTCAAAGGCGCTATCTTCCTCTCCATCACTCTCGCAAACTGCTCCAACGTAGGACGCGTCTGTGTGTTTTTACATTCTGACACGTTAATCAGAGGTGACTTTTTGTGAGGCCCGCTTGGGGTGGGCTGGTTCTGCTAAGCGGTTTCCTACAATGGTAGATTGTGTGATGTGGGGGAGGTTATAGCCGGAAAGTAAGGGAATAGCAAGACCTAACACTTTTATGAAAATGCGAGGGGCTAGGGCTTTTTTACCTAGATCACCAACCGCTGAAATTGGTTGGCTATGTGCGAGACCTGCTTATAAATACCAGAGTATTCAGGTGAGCACTATGCCTTAGAATGAAGTCCAACGGAGTTCTCCTGGAATTGGAGTTTCAGACGGTTCTCAGCCACCATGTGGGTGCTGGTGATCGAACCCGGGTCCTCTGCAAGAGAAGTCGGCGCTCTTAACCGCTAGGCCATCTCTCCAGCCCCATGTTGTTGTTTTTTGAGAGGGTCTCCCTATATCCCCAGTTGGCCTGGAACTCACTCTGTAGACCAGGCTGGCCTTGAACTCAGATCCGCCTGCCTCTGCCTCTGCCTCCACCTCCGGAGTGCTAGGATTAAAGGTGTGAGCCACCACACCCAGTTAGTTTAAAGACAGTTCTTAGCTGCCATGTGGGTGCTGGAAATTGAACCTTTTCCTCTGCAAGAGTAGTTGGAGCTCTTAACCACTGAGCCGTCTCTCCAGCCCCAGAACTGAATTTTTTAAATCTACATCTGTTTCCTCTGATCTCTTGGAACTACCTTATTTGCTTCATGGATGATCTTTCAGTTGGGTATGTAGCTCAGTATATAGTACATGCCTATCATGCGCGAGGTCCCAGCTTCCATCCCCAGAGTGTTCATGGAGTACTTTAAGTCTCTCAAATAATGGCACCTTCTAGGTACTTCTATCTCATCCAAGTTGTAATGTTGACTTTGCAACCAGAAATCTTGGGCTGTATCATGGGCTCTCAAATAGGTCAATTGTTCAAGAGCCCATTCGATAGTGGATCCATAGCCTGGGAAATTATTGTGCACTTTGAACATGAAGGCCCTGAGTTGTTCTCAGGGCTGCCGCATCAGTGCTGCCGCCTCAGTGTCCACAGGAAGTGTGGGTAAAGGCAATGTTCTCCCCATAGGCTATGGGGCAAAGGAGGGGCTCATTACTGCAGAGGGGTGTGGTTTATAGGTGAAACGTCCCCTATAGGCTCATGTTTGGGACAACTGGAGGTTGTGGAGCCTGGGGTAGGCCTTTGAGGGCTATAATTGGCAGCTGGTTGCAGTCCCGGGTTCTTCTTGATCTACCAGGATGTAATAAGCCCCTGCTCTGTTAGAAATGGGTCTGGGGTCCCAATAAAATGATAGTCAACAGCAGTTAGACAAGGACATCCCACTGCTCTTAACCCAGCAAACCCACTTAATGGCCCTTTCCTTTGATGCCTAACACAAGAGCATGGCTGTCCCTCTTAGTCAAGGTTCAACCTCATTCTAAACCTGAATAGTTAATTCAAAAAGGAAGGGGGAGGGTTGTGGATGAGTGAAACTAATGCTACAAGTTATAACTGACACATTAACTCTGTAACAAGGGTACTAGGGAAAAAGGCAAGCACACAGCTCAGTATTTCTGACAAAGGATTTTGTTACGTGGTTTTTGCCAGTTTAAAAAAAAAAATGATGCTGTGGTGATAAGCAAGGCAAGCTATTGCGAGCAGGGTGCAACTTTGACTATACATCCTGACCTTGGGTAAATGTGAGCCTTGAGTCAATTGGGGATTCACAGCCTCTGACAGCCTACCGGCCCCCTGCTGGAAAGAACAAACAGGAGATAAAGAAAATGCCAACTGTAGTTGACTCTTTAAATCTCTATTTACATTGTAATGGTAAAAACGCCTTTGAAAGAAAAGATGATACATCTCTTCAGCTCCGCGGGCTGCCATGACCTCTGCCATGTCATCTTCTCACCACAGGTGAGTGGAAAGGGAGCCAAAATCACCACCCTGGAATTGCTTCTGTCAAGTGTTTCAACTGAAAGCACTAATACCAGGTTGCAGCCTCTTCTGAGGTTGGTTGTTGCCATGCTTAAGATGGACCCATGGCTTTTTTTTTCTCACCTCACAGAGGACAGTACCATCAAGAAACTTGTGTCATGTTGGGATGTTTATCCAGAACTTCAGCCAGAATGGCTTCCTTCTGTCTGCTCTCGCCTGTGCCCTCCTACCATTCTCTTGCTACAGGTTTCACTAACATCCAGGTCAGGGTGCACAGGAGACAAAATTTGAATAAACCTTGTGGTCCATGTCCTGGGGCTCCTGACGGCACACCTTCTGGTCACGTAACAGAATCATAAAGGGACAGGATGGATTTGTGAGACTTCAGAAGGCTTCACAGAAGGTTGCTTCAGGAGAGGTTATTCGCACAAGACACAGAATCACCATGTGTCTCCAGCCTCTCGTTTCATCCGCTAGTCTTGCCTACACTGTATTGCACTTGTGACTGCCCAATAGTCCTTTGTATCCCTCTCATCCTTTCCATTTCAACCACTTGTGATCTTTCTACTAAAGCAAAAGCAAAGCAGTTTCCTCACTGGATTACCTGTTCTGTGCATTAACTGACCATATGTTTGTTTGTTTCAATATAGGAACACTATATACAAGAAAGAAATTTAAGCACAGAAGGGCTAAACACAATGTTGAGCAGAGTATGTGCTGGATAAATACTTACATATTCAATCACTAAGTATCTACTAAGCACTGTCTTCTGCTAGATACCAGAATGAGCAAACACAATGACTATTCTCAAGGAACTGTAGAAGCAGGAGTACAAAACTACCTAGAAAGTCCTCATACATTTCTTACAGGTGACTGTATCCAATTTCAGAGCTTTAAAATACTACCTAAATCTAATTTTCTAGTTTAACAAACTTCTCCCTTGACCTTCTAACCTGTATGTGTATGTATGTGTGTGTGTGTGTGTGTGTGTGTGTGTGTGTATATATATATATATATATATATATATATAGTCAAACTTTTTCCATACATCATTTCTCAATCGAATTGAGTCACTTCCCTTTCCAGGCACCCACCCCACCTGTATTCCTGCACTCTGCCATACATGTCTTGATCTTTTTTCTGAGTCCAGAGTATTTTTTTCCAGTTCTTTTGTTCTCTCTAACTTGTATTGCTGCAATATATATATACACATATATACATAACCATAGCACCTGAATTGGAGAATATTTTTTTTTTTTGCTAAAAGATGTCATGTTTTCCTTTAAGGAAGTGTTTGAAAGTTCCTCCTTGGCAAGCCCAAACAACCATCAATCTTGCCCTTATGCTACACACTGGGGTCTTTCCCTCCCATGGTCCCCCAAATGAGGTTCAGTAAGCATGCATCCTGTCTTGATCTTCCTGTACTGGCCTCCATAATACAGCCCAGGTTGTCCAACAATGGCAGTCCATTCTATAACGAGGCTGAAATCCCCTTAGCTGCTCAGTCCACAAGCTGGGTATCTCAGGAGTCCCCATCTGGCATTGAAGATTTGGAGGTTTCTTTGGGAGCCCCTGGCTCCTTTCAGCTTTTCATTTACCAGTTCCATCTACTCGAGGACAAAATTGGGTCTTGCTAGACCAGGGTTCCCTTTTAAGCATGAGCAGAGTTTCCTCTTTGTAGACTGAACACTGGCTGAAGTCCCATTAGTGGTTCTCCAAGACCTCCCTGCACAGGAAGACTGGTCACCCACATCTACAAGACATTCCAAGAGATGCCCCCATGCATAGTCCCCTAAAGACTTGGTTGATCTCTGAGGGCAAGGAACAAAATTATCCCTTAGGTCCCTTGGAGAATTGGTATGGGCATTAAGTATGGTCATTAAGCACCCAGAGAAGCTAAGTTACACCAGCCTGATACATTGCACCTATATTAAAATCATATCTTTTGAAAACTTATTTCCATATCATATTTCTTGATTCACATTTTTCCATTTTAATTTTATATTAATCTAAAAGATGCATACATGCCCATCATACCAAAAATCCAAGTTCTGAAAAATAAATGGTAGGCTAGCTCTAGAACCTGTCTTAGAGATTCACAATATAAGAGCAGTTTTCAGATCATGAGGACTATAACATGAATGTTGCTCAGTTTTCCTTACAACTAGGTACTTGGTACTAGCATCCACAGATGAGGGATACCATTTGTTTTTCCTGGAACTATTATTTCACTTAGCATAGTATCTTCTAGTCCCATCCATTTACCTGCAAATTTCATGTCATCTTTCATTACCACTGCATAGAACTCCATTGTGTAGATGTACCACATTTCTGTCATCCACTCATCAGTTGAGGGGCACTTGAGTTGGTTCCAGCTCTTAGCTATTGTGAAGAGAGCTGCAATAAACATGGCTGTACATGTATCTCTGTGGTAGGAAGAGTCTGGATATATTCCCAGAAGTGGTATGGCTGGGTCAGGTGGTAGGCTCATTTCAAGTCTTTTAAGGGTTCTCCATACTGATTTCCATAGTGGCTGTACAAGTTTGCATTCCCACCAGCAGCAGATGAATGTTCCCCTTTACCCACACCCTCTCCAGTGTTTGGTATCATTTGTTTTCTTGATCCTAGCCAGCCTTATTGGAGTGAGATGATAAAGTGGTTTTGATCTGCATTTCCTTAATGATTAATGATGTTGAGCACTTAAGATGTTTCTCAGCCATCTCTAATTCCTCACTTGTAAAGTCTGTTCAGCTCTTTGCTCCATCTTTTCAGTGGGTCATTTGTTTTTTTTTTGTTGTTGTTTTGTTTTGTTTTGTTTTTTGTTTTTTTAGTAGTTCATATATTCTTGAAGTTAATGCTGTCAGATGTATCAGCAGTGAAGGTTTCTTCTCACTCTGTGGGTTTTCTCTTCACTTACCTGATCACTCTGCTGTACAGAAACTTTTTTGAGTTTAATAAGGTCCCACTTGGTCAATTGTCAACCTTATTTCCTGAGCAGCTGCTGTCTGATTTAGAAAGTCTTTTCCTACATCTATGTCTTATAAGCTGCTGCTAACTTTCTATCACCTTCAGAGTTTTGGGTTTCACATTGAGGTCTTTGATCCATTTGGAGTTGATTTTTGTACAAGGTGAGAGGAAGGGGTTTAATTTTATTCAAGTGGTGGTCCAGTTTTGCCAACACCACTTGAAAAAATGCTGTCTTTCCTCTATTGAGTCTTTTTGGCCCCCTTGTCAAACATGAGGTGGCTGAAATTGTATGTGCTCATTTGGATCTTCAATTTTTTATTGGTCAACAGGTCTGTTTTTGTGCCAGTACCAGGCTGTTTATGACTATAGCCCTGAAGTATAGTTTGAAGTCTGGTATAGAAATCCCCCCCCATATTGCTCTTTTCACTCAGGGTTGCTTTGGCTATTCGGGGTCTTTTGTTGGCCCATATGAATTTAAGAATTTTTTTTCCAAGCCTGTGAAGAATGTCTTGGGGATTTAATTGGAATCACATTGAATTGGTATATTAATTTGGGTAGAATGGACATTTTTACTATTTTTCCAATCCATGAGCATGGAAGGTTTTTCCATCTTCTGATGTCTTAAATTTCCTTCAGGGGTTCAAATTTTTTGTCATATCTTTGGTGTCTTTGGTTAGGTTTGTTCCTAGGTATTTTATTTTTGAGGCTATTGTGAGTGAGAAGTTATCCTTGAATTCTTCTTCAGTTGCTTGTAAAGAAAGTTACTGATTTTTCTAGGTCAATTTTGTATCCTGCCACGTTACTGAAACTTATAATCATTTCTAGGAGTTTCTGGTTGAGTTTTTAGCATCCCTTAAGTAGACAATCATATCAGCAAATAGGGATAGCTTGACTTCCTCTTTTCCAATTAGTACTCTTTAATTTCCTTTTCTTGCTTATTGCCCTAGCCAGTGTTTCAAGCACTATATTGAAGAGGAGTGGTGACAAGGGGCAGCCTTGCCGAGTTCCTACCTTTATGGGGAATCCTTCTGTCATTTCTCCATTTAGGATGATGCTGGCTGTGGGTTTCTTGTATATGGTTTTGATTATGTTGAGGAATGATCCTTCCAGTCCAATTCCCTCTAGTACTTTAAACATGAAGGGATGCTGGATCTTGTCAAAAGCTTTTTCTGCATCAATTGAGATGATGGTGTATGTTTTGTCTTTCAGTCCATTTATGTGTTTTATGACATTTATTGATTTTCATATGTTGAACCATCCCTGCATCTCTGGTATGAATCAAACTTGATCATGATGGATCTTTTTGATGTAGGTCTGTATATGGTTTGCAAGTATTTTGTTAGATTTTTGCATGTGTAATAATTAATGAGATGGGTCTATAGCCCGCATGCCAGTACCCTGCACCTCAACTGGTCTGGCGGCCACCAGCAGCCTCTATGCAAGGCCAGCTAGAGATTCAAACCCCAGCTCCCAAGATCCTCCTGGCTGACTGATTACATGTTTTAATTGATTCACCCACTGGTGAGATTCTGCCCCAGGGCTGTGGCACAAGATAGAAATCATAGACACTCAAAGTTCAGGTGATGAGAACGCCCCCTGCCACCCATTCAGGGACACATGGTGGTTCCATCTTGGGGGAAAAAATGAAAAGCCAGAGGGGTCTCATGAAGCAGGATGCACGGAGAAAGATAGTGTCCCCTGGTTCCAGTGAGGTGTCGGTGGCCTCCCAAAGTCCATGGGTTGGTGTGTAATTGAAACTACCACCCAAGAGGTAGGAAGAACCTGATCATGAGGGTTGCTTGGCAAGGAGACTTTATCTACAGAAGAGACAAGAGAATGTGTAATGAGATTGCTCCAAGCCCTCCCAACCTCCCAATATGCCTCTTAATACTGAGCATTATGAGCCAGATGCCTTGCTCCTACCACTTTAAGAGTGGAAGGTTTAAGAGCTCTCCCTTCAAACACTCCAGATTTCCCTCTGCAAAGTCCATCTGACATTTGGACGCCCCCCCTTTATTTTTTTTTTCTTTTTTTTTTTTAATTTTGTTTCATAATTTTTCAATCTTAATTGCCATTATACCTCCTGCTCCCTTAGCACCTCTTCTCATCCCCTTCTACTTCACACCTTCTGTCATTCCTGCTAGACTCCATTGTGCCAAATTACTCTCCGGGCTTGCTCCTCAGTGCCAGCTCCTCCCCTGAACTCTAGTCACCCTATCCAGGGTCTCTTTTCGAAAGAAGGCCAGGTCTTCCTCACCTGATCACCATCTGCCAATATTTCCTCACTCAAGGTTGGGTTCTACTACCATTTCTGTAGTTCCGTGCTGGACTTTGCCCAGCTGAGCTTGCATGGGTCTTGTGCACACTGATACCAATGCTGTAAGTTTCATGTGGACGGGGTGCCAGGATTCGTTGTAGGATTCATTTCCGTTTGGTCTTGCATCACCTCCCTGGCTCTTACAATCTTTCCACCCCCTCTTCCACAATGTTCCCTGAGCCCTGGGTGGGTGAAGCTGAACATAGGCAGCCTGTCCATGGACTTCCAATCTTAAAACAGTTGGGCTGCACCTTGATCTCCATCCTATCAGGGTAAGCAACCCTTAAAGTAAACAAATATTTATAATCCATCCAGAAATAGAAATAGAAATCCAAATAGAAAACATAGGACAATTCTGTATGTCAATGCTCCACAAAGAGCTCATCCAACCCTCAAACAACTTCTATGGAGACAAATACTTGGGCTGCTTCTCACCCAGCATATTGAACTACCTTGTGTATCAAGGTACTTATTAAAGGCTTTGAGATGGCTCCTCCTGGCCGGCTATGGACCATGCTTCCTTGAGGATACTCCAAATGAAGCCAGCACAGGCTACTTATTTCCAAGAGCAATGACTTTTTTCATGCACACCATGGAATCTTTGATTTCCATGGAAATCAAAAATGGAAAGGTTAGTAATTTCTAACCTTGGATGCTCCCTGTGAATAATTTGGAAGTTTGACACTCCTGGGTGAAGAGAGCTGAAATTTCCTCCATTGGACTACCCTGTGGCTATGTCTGTGGGGCATTTTCATTGAGTAATATGACAGCCCAGCTCACTGTGGGCAGTGCCACCCCTGGGCATGTTGTTGTGTATTGTATAAGAAAGCAGGCTGGGCATGGTCCAGGGGAGCAAGCCAATAAGCAGGATTCCTCCACGGCCTGTGCGTCAGCTCCTGCCTCTAGGTTCATGCCTTGAATTCCTAGCTTGGGCTCCCTCAGTGATGTACAGTGACCAGAGAGATGTGACCTGAAATAAACCTTTCCTCACCAAGTTGGTATTGGTTAGTGTTTTGTCACAAACACTTCCTTTGTTGGGGATCCCAACAATCTAGTTCAAATGTGTTAGCCATGAGTTTGAAGAGCATGCTACTTGACCTTCTCATAAGTAGGCAAGGAGAAATCAGGGATAGCATAAATTTCTTGCTGTGAAAGTACATAAGTACAGCCAGTCAAGGCCAACAGTCTAGAACTCCACTGAAATGGCTGTTGCAGACAAAAACTTTTACAACTGGATTTGGAGACATAGTCACAACACATTTTCATGACAGAATTTGGTAACATATCTTGGGCTTTATAAGTCTGTTGCTTCTAGTAATTTCCTTTAAACTTGTTCGCTGAATCCTGTCCAGATCCCTCACACCTGTACACCTGCCAAGCCAGGTGATTCTGTAACTTGTGTGACAAAAGGTGTGTGGGATGAACTCTCACTGGACTGTAGACTGGAGTTGTTGCAGTGGTGAGATGGTGGCTACGACCTCATCTGCCCTTGGCCAGTGAAGATAATGGATATGAGAGCTTTCAGACAATGGGGCCAGAGCTTGTGGCTCTGCAGAGTACCAACATAAGGCCACTAACAGTGATGGAGTGAGGCGTGCAGCATGCTCAACCTGAACATGGGATAGTGAAAAATGTCCAGCTCCTGCTTCCTAACCAGGATGGTTTTTCATCTGATTCTTGTATTTGTCATTTCTCAACACCTAGAGACTAATCTGAAATGGTCAAGTAGCAATGTTGCTTGTTAGGGTTGGAACCAGAGAAAAGAACATAGAGGATGGAGTGGGATTGGGGAGAGGTCATGCTGCACTCAGTGGATCCAAAGCCTGGGGTCAAAACAAATCCTTTTATCACCCCTAACTTTGCCACTCATCTCCTGCTGAACACCAGAGGAAGGGGTGACTTGGGAAGCTCAGAGGCAGTGCTGGCAGCACTGAGACCTAGAAGTGACCTGGCAACCTTGGTGCCCACTGTGGGAATACCTTTTGTGGGGGGGGGGGGAGATGTATCCAAAACATTCAAAAAGCTCAACACCCCTTCGTGCCCAAGAGATTTTTCTATGACCCTGGGTATGTAGGCATATAAGATAGGTATGCAGACAAAACCTTTACTTATACAAAGAATTTCTGATCTTTGGCTTTTCCATTAAAGACAAAAGCAAATCTTTATGGTAATGAGATAGATGTGCTTGTTTATACATAAGGAGCTAAATTTTGGCTGAATTGCTATGGGATGCAGAACATCATTTTTCAGAGTTGATCAATATTTTGATTTTGTAATTGTCAATGAGAATGACGTTTCACATAAATATGTACAAAATAAAACATTTAAGGTTACTTAAAATATTTTCAATTCAGACTTGATCAGAATTTCCAATATCAATGATTTCTTTAATGAAACTTAAGTCAGCAACTCAGACAGCAATTTTAAAAAATTGAACTTTCTAACACAATGAAATTCAAAGCTACATTAATTTGATGTGTGAGGAATGATGGTAGGAAAATTGGCTTCCTTTCCCATAATTAAAGTTTATTAAGAACAGAACTTCTGTACAATAGATTACTGCAGTTTAACACTCTAGTCTTAAATCTGAGCCTGAGGTATTTCAAACAGCATGCACTGGCATAGTGTGAAGGCATGCACACAATGCTGTGTGCACATACATGAAGTCACATGTGACAACCCAGGAGAGCACTGTAAAACACCCGATTCTGAACAACCCCAAAATTTAAAAGCAGCAAAACATTCCACTGTTTCTACATTTTTCAGAACTTCCTACTTTGAGGGGGCAGTGCTTATTTTGGCTTCCAGTTCTGGGGCAGTCCACCTTTGACAGAAGGTGTCCTGGTAAAAGCTTGAGACAGCTGCCGAGTGTGGCAACAGTCCGGAAACAGATTGGTGCAGGCACTAGGCTGGCTTCCTTTTAGTCTAGGACCCAGCTCAGGAAATGCTGCTGCCTGCCCAATCCAGACCCTTCCTTACAGGCATGCCCAGATTCTGACTTCCCAGGTCAGTCTAGATTCTGTCAAGTTGAGAATATTAATTGCACCTACCCTGTCAAATTACCCTGGAAAGGAAGATTTGTCACCTGTGCAAACTGACACCTAGCGAGTATGCCACCAGGAATCCTGGCTTGAGCTTGAGGTGTGCGACTAGCTCTTTGTTACCCCTCAAAGCTGGCTTTTAAAAAGCATTACTATCACAAAGCTCTCATTTCAGACTTGGATACAGTTGTCTACTATTCATAACATCGCACTGGGCTGTTTGGATTTAGCTTCCAATGCATCTCGAGCTAGATGAAAGGACTTTCTGAAATCTTTTGATAGTTGATAATCTTAGCTGTGTGGATAACTATGGGAAGAACTCAAATCACTTCACAAATCATTTCAGAAAACATGGGTACAATATGTAGGCTCTGTTTCTACCTGGGCAGGATGTTCTTCTAACCTTATGCCTCAGTTTCTTACATGGTGGTCCTTCTACATTGCTCTGATTAATGTACCAGGAGAGAACCATCCAGAGCTGGTTGTAGTAGCCAGTATGCTGAAGTATTTATGACTTAAAGGATCAGAGGGATTTAAATAATGGTAATGTTAGCATGCTAATGGACAGTGGTGCTTATTACCTCAATTCACAAGAACATACAAAAATTTTGCATAGATGAATTTTGCAAGTGATACCCTTTTTATTCTAAGCAAGTTCCTAGATGCTTTAGGCTTTTCATTTGTCTTTTTTTTTTAACATACCCTTGCAGTAGAAATGTGGAGATACTAAGGAAGCAACCTATTTTCCTCTTCTCCCCATAATACAAATTCAAATGAAGTAGGGTAGAGAGGTAAGAGGCATAAATTCAACTCTTAGCTGCTCTTGCAGTTTTAGGTTGGAAATTTTAGGAGATGGAGCTCTTTCATGAACTATCCCTCTTCCCAAAGTCCCCAGGTTCTTCCTCCCATTTAAGGTGGCTCGACACTTCAGGCACTTATTACTATACCCAATACCTGCCTGGTGTAATGATTGCCAAGGACAATAATTCAGCCATACTTTTTGTGTTGTAACAACCACATCTCTTGGACAGATGGGAAGTATCTGAGAAAATGTTTAACTATGTTGGGTGCTGGCCATTTTCTTCATTGGAAAGGGTAATACTTTCTGGCTGACAGTTGTATTGATCTCAGATATATGATGTGTGTGTGAAGATAAGCAAACCCTAGTGCGGTCAAGAATTCACTGACCACAAAAGAGGAAGCTGCTTGTCTTGGAGTCAGGGATCCAGGTCCTACCTGCAGAAACTGGTGATTCTGATTGAGAATGCTGTGCCTAGGGTACCTGCAAGATAAAAAAGTTAAGGGGTTCTTGAAGCCAGAGGGGCTATCTGTTCAATGCTATTCCTGGGGAATACATAAATTATACTCATCCCAATAGCAGATGAACATCACTAAAATCCAACTTGGTTAAACTAATGGGTTTGAAGTTACATGAGTGTCGACAACTCAAAGGCTGGACTCGAATTCTACTCCAGCATGGATAAAAACTCACGAAAGCTAGAACCATGGAGTTCTATGTGAGCTGCAGTAAAATAGTTCTTTTAAGAGCTGCATCCTGAGTTACATCTAGGGAGTCTTTACTATAGGTTTCTTCAATAGGACTAGAGTATTTGGCAGAGGTTTTGGGGTTTTTCATACTTTTGTTCTTTTGGCATTTGAGCTTTTGTTTGTGGTTCTAGTGTGAAGCTTAGATGTGTCTTGAGCTGAAGACTAATTTTACTTATATTCAGATGTTTTTGTTATTTAGCATGCAGATGTGGATAATTTTCAGCCCCAAGGTTCCACCTCTATACTAGTATTGTACAGACCAGCACCCCTCACCCAGCCAGTAAATAGCTCCCCCTAAGTCTCCCTCCCCCAACTTTGCCTTAGCTACTCAATGCACCCATTTCCCCAGGAGCTGACATCTTAATGCCTCCAAGAGTCTTTTAGGCAACTCGGCTCATCTGAGTCTCCTCCCTCAGCAGTCTATTCTGTATCTATATCCTTGAAGGGAGATACTATAGATCTTAAGTTTCAGGGACTTCCTGACACTTGTGTGCTCACTTCCTGAGTCTTAACCTCCAGGATAGAGCATTTCAACTAGGAGGAAACTGCTATATACCATCTCTACCTGTTATGGCTTCACCATGCTCATAAAGCCCCCGTCTAATCTCTAGGCTGCCAGCTGCTGCTTGGCTCCTTGGTCAACATCTTTGGTATGTTCTAGCTTGCTTCTCTCTTGCTGTGATAAAACACTGACCAAAACAATTTGGAGGAAAGGGTTTATTTCAGCTTACACTTTACAGTCCATCAAGGAGCCTCCAGAGGGAGACACTGCTTCATGGCTTGCTTACCCATAGCTAGCTCAGCTAGTTTTCTCATAGTCCAGGCCCATAGGCCTAGGGATGGTACTGTCCATGAGGCTGGGACCTCCTATGTATATCAGCAGTCAAAAAAAAAAAATGCCTCGCAGATTGGCCTGTGGGGGGGGCCAGTCCAGTTTACATCCTCAGTTTACATTCTCTTGGGTGTGTCACCTTAACTGAAGCTAACTATATAGTATTAAGGACTCAAGTCTCTAGTTTGCTGTGACAGCAGTTTATGAATATTTTTGCATTTTCTGATATTTCCAAGGTTACGAGCAATGTAGAATGTTCCTTAGAAATGCCTTCTTTCCCCACAGAGGGCCGCCACGGCTCCCTGCCGCCTATAGGAAACACTGTGGTTTGACATCAAGGTTAGAATTTCTACTGAGCATTTGGTAAAGAGGAAAGGGCTGTTCTTGCCTGTCCAAAAATACCAGTTCTAATGTATATCTTGTAAGAGTGGATATGGGAGGGGTTGGAGAGGGACTGGGAGGGATGAAAATACAGCAGATGCAATACTCATGCATGAAACTCTTAAGTTCTTCTAGAAATGAATCTCTGTTCAAATTCTAAATGTCCAGGATTTATGCAAGGTCTAGTCTTAATCCTGAGAAGTCTAGTGAACACTTTAGAATTCTAAAACTTTAGAGGTAGACATAGTGGGTAAGACCCTACAATGTACTGAGCAATACAGATGCCCTACAGAGGTTCCTACCCCCCACTCTCATTTTACTCTTTTGTAAACAATCCATATACATTCATCATACAGACCAATGGATTTCATAAGGCATTTTCAGGTGTATCATCTTTGACCATAGACATCCTCCATAGACAATAAAGTCTCTGTCCCTTTTCCTTGCCAATAATTGTCCTCTTACTTTCAGAGTCCTATTTTGATGTATGTATAAACTTCAGGTTATACATAGGACATTTGTCTGGCTTACATCCTAATGTGATTTTATAATTCTAATTTTCTTGCATGCAACATAACTTTGTTCTTTGTGTAAACTTTATCTCTAGCCTCCTTGTTTTTTGAGACAAAGCCACGCTATGTAGAGCCCCTGGTGGCCTAGACCATCTGAAGGCTGGTGTCGATCTCAGTTATCCACTTGCTTCTGCTGCCTGAGTGCTGGGATTAAAGGCATGTAACAAATGCCCAGCTAGAGTTTTTCATCTTAAAATAAAAGCTAGAAACTTTGAGACTATCCATGAGAACAAGTTATTAAAACTACAAAAATATTCCTATGGATATAGTATATCACTTATGTGGAATCTAAAACATGCAAAGCTACTCTAAAGTGGAATAAGGGGTCCAAATAGTGGCTGCCTTTAAAGAAGAGCTTTGGTTGGAAAAGGGAATCCCTAGAGACATGGGAATAGTGGTGACTCTAGGGGTTGGTTAACTAAACCCATCAAATGGGACACTGAAGATCCGTGTCTTTCATTATGTTCCTTTTTAACCTCAAAAGGAAAAATGCTTTCAACCAGGTTTGGGGAGATGGCTCAGTGCTTGCTATACAGCATGAAGTCGGTCTTGAATTTAGTTCCCCAGCTTTGAGCCAGGCATGGAGGGCTTGTAGGGATTTGGTGGTTAAAAGGACCCAAGTTCAGTTCCCAGGACCCACATCAGGCAGCTCCCAAACTGGTAACTCCAGCCCAAGGGGATCTGATTCTCACACTTGTCTGCCACAGAAACCTGCACACAGATGGCATATATCCAAAAAGTTCTTAAAAGCTGATGTGGAGATGCTTGCCTATAACAGTGCTGGGAGACGAAGCTGGGGGATTCCTGGAGACTTGCTGGCAGGTTAGTCTAGTGAAATAGGTGAGCTCTGGATTTAGTCTCACAATGTATGGTGGAACGCGAGTGAGGACACACAACCACAATCCCTGGCCTCCACAAACATGCACATGCAACCATATACTACATATCACACAATCTACAAACATCAAAGTCTAGTACAGATATTAAGTCAATAGTATCTAGGGACAAAAGACCTAATTTAAAGCCAAGCAAGCTTATTTATGTCATTGGATATATCTGTAAAGCAAATACTAAACGTTGATTATAATAACCAAGTGGACGCCCATGACAGTCCATTTTCCATAGGCTTATTTTTTTCATAATGAGAGCAAACTCCAGCCAAAATAAGCTCCTAGATGTCAAGGCCGAGACCCATACACCTCACATGTTAGCATTTACTCACTTAGAGAGAAACACAAAATTGCAAGAAATTATATAGCTTTTTCCTAATTGATTGCATTAAGCCATAAATCATTACCATGCTGCTGAAAATAAGGAGCGTCAGCTTATGTAGAAATAAATTATAATCATCCATCACCACAAACTGGTAGGTAATAGCGAAATGGAAATAGCAGCCACATAATTGGCCAGCACTTGACATTGTCTTAAATTCTCTACAGACCCCATTCACTCATGTGCAAACTTAGCCACAGCAGTAGTTTGTCTTAAGAAAATTAAAGAAACAGAACTCAAATTAAGCATCAGTCTGCAGGATTCACTTCCTGGAGAAATCTGGAGTCAGATGCAATTTGTGTTGGTATAAGACATCCAATAGTGTTCTCAAATACTTAATTTAATACTTTATGCACATTTGAATCTAAATTCGAAAAATATAACCAATATCAGATAAGTTCCTTAGGGAAAGGACATGGAACATTCCTATAGCTTTATATTGGTCTAGATTACTACTATGAATATTAGATGTAATGATCCTATTGATAACCTATAGCACACAAAAAAAACTTGGCACAGTGCAAATAAGTTGTTTTTTTTTCCACTGGAGCATCTTTGTCAAATGACCAGTGAGTTGAAGTAAATTCTAAATTTCCTCAAAATAGCACAGCCCTGAATTTCCTGAGAAGGAAGCTGAGTGGGCCAGGGTATAGCTAGGACATCATCTTAGCAGGCTTATGGGCACAAGGACCCAGGGTAGCAGTCCAGCCAGCCTGGACAAAGGTTCCACTCTACAGAAGCAGCTGCTGCAGCACAGATGTCTCTACCCATGTTGCAGGGCATGGGAGCTTCTTAGCATTGCTCTAGTTAGGGGTGAAATAACCTGGCCCATGTGGAGAAGTGGAACCCTTGAGAGGGACATGCCATTTCTATTGAAACTCAACCTGTTTCATGGCTGGGAGACTTTCATGGGTCATGGCTTGTGAAGGGGGAGGCAGATTAAGAAGGTTCATCTTATCCTGGCATGGTGGCGCACACCTTTAATCCTAGCACTTGGGAGGCAGAGGCAGGTGGATCTTTGAGTTCAAGGCCAGCCTGGTCTACAGAGTGAGTTTCAGGATAGTTGGGGCTACAGGGAGACCCTGTCTCAAACACACAAAAAAAAAAGTTCATTAAGTTCATGTTCTGTCCCAGATATGTGATCCTATGGGACTTACAAAGTGCCCATTATACAAACTATATATTCCCAGTAAGGGGTGGGGCTGGGAAACAAGATGAGAGAAACTCTGGATTGTGGGTTATGCCAGGGCTGAGTATTGAGGCATTACTGAGAATGGGATATGAGCTTCTGGCAGACCCAAGAGTCCCTGACACAGGCAGGGATAGATTAACCCAAAGCTCAGGTGACAAGATGAGGCTTCACCTGGCCAGTATGCTCAGACATCTAGGTGCTCACATGCATGCCAGCTGGCTCCACCTGCTCATGGTTAAAAAGCACTCAGGTCTTCGTCATACTAGGAAAGCCAACCCTGGATTTAGAATGGGGTCCTCCAAGGATCTGACGTCTCCATCCTGGTGGAAGAGGCCCCCAAAGCGCCTTTGTTTAGTAGATGACAGTCCACTGACTGTAGTTCATCTTACTGTTACAGCATAAATCTAGCTGTAATACTACCTCCGACCACTACTATATAGGGGGCTGAGTTGCAAAGACATGAACTTGGATTCAATCCACAGTACCACTAGAAGTCAGATTATCACCCTACATTCAGTTCACACAGATGCTAAACCTGCTTTCTGCCTCTGTAGATTACCTATTCTGGACAATTTGTATAAACTGTTCTCCCACACATTGCCTCCTGTGTCCTCTTGGCACAATGCTGTTAAGGTTCATCCAGACAGGAACACTTATTAAACTATTTCCATAGGTCATACATAATTTTGCAATTAAATCTAGAGTCACTTCCCTTTCCATGCCCCCCCACCTCACCCGAGTCCCTGCACTCTGCCATACATGTCCTGCATCGTTTTCTGAGTCTTTCCAGAGTTTTTCAGTTTTCTCTCCAACTTGTATTGCTACTATATATACATATATACATATAGTTTTATATATGCATGCATAAATGCATGCATACATACATCACTTGAATTGGAGGACTTTTTTTTTCCTAAAAGATGTCATGTTTTCCTTAAGGAAGTTCTCGATTGTTCCTCCTTGGCAAGCCCAAACAACCATCAGTCCTGCACTTCTGCCCCACATTGGCCTCTTTCCCTCCCATGGTCCCCAAAATGAAGGTACAGTAAGCACACGTCCTGTCTTGATACCCCTGTACTGGCCTCCATGATACAGTCCAGGTAGTCCAACAATGGCAGTCTATATTCTGACAACCCTTAGCTCTTTAGTCCACAAGCTGGGTATCTCAGTCACCATCTGGCACTGAAGGTTTGGAGGATTCTTGGAGAGACATGAGTCCTCAGTCCATATTGGAGGGTTAAAAAGCTGTGTCTCATATCTTTGAGGAGTGCCAAAAGCAGTGGCAGCCACAGAGTAGATGCACTTGCCAGTAAGAATTGAAAACAGGCCAAACAACAGTACTCTAGTCTTTTTGTCTTTTTACTAAGATCTCAAGTTCTATGTCTGCAGTACAGTTTCTTTATATCTAGTTGTACTTTCCTTTGGATGCTTAAGGCCACACAGCCCAGATTAACCAAGGCTTTTGTTTTCTCAAGGTCAGTTGAGGATCTGGTCCTCAGGGGTCTCTCAGGGTTTTTTGGTGGGGAGGAGGGTGGGAGCCCCTTGCTCCTTTAAAGCTTTTCATCTACCAGTCCGAGAGATGGGAACACTTATTTACATCTGACACCAAAGGCCAAGCAAAATAATTCTCACACCACCCCAGTCTACTACTGGAGTTCAGGAAGGCAATTTTTACCAATAATTGTTTTCTGTCATGTGACAGGCAGAGCTGGCCTGTCGGAGTTCTCCGAAATGATATCAAAGTCTGTGACCTCAGAAGACTTAAAGCATCCTCCAAAGATAAATGCCACTAATAGAAATTTGCCTTTTTATTTAAAGGCAAGAACTAGTACTCACTCTTGCATTACTGGATTGAGTTCACAGTTGGAGAAGCCATAGTCTTAGAGCTTCCAATCACAGGTCTTTGCAGCACATGCCAAAACGGCATGAAGCAATCATGGGAAAGGCTCAGATTCCTTGTAGGGCGTGCCCAGGGAGGCCAACTTGGGGTGCATATTTTTTTTTGGTCTCAACTCACTCTGTAGACCAGGCTGGCCTTGAACTCGCAAAGATCTGCCTGCCTCTGCCTCCGGAGTGCTAGGATTAAAGGCATGCGCCACCACACCCAGCTGGGGTTCATATTCTTTGTGCCTTCATCAGTTCCTCACAAAGCTGATTGAAGTGAGCCCAAAGGAGGTCTTGACAGTGTCTGACAGTCACTTGTCTTACAATGAGCTGGTAACAATGGCTACTGAGAGAGGCTCCCCTGATTATATTCTAAGGCTAAGCAGAGCTCTTCAGGGTGGGAGTGATCACTGACCTGGCTTCTAGTAAGTACTCTTCTCATGGCTGTGATGAAACATGGGCTGCATATGTATGGTTTGTTCCAGATCATGATTTAAATATAGTCCATAATGAGGGGAGGGGAAGCATGACATTAGTATAAGTGCATCTGTGTTGGTTGGAGCACAAGGCTGCTCGCTCACTCACGTCTCCATGAACCAGGAAACTAAGGGGAGGCAGGTTTATCAACGCCAAGGCCTGCCCCCACAGCTAAGTATCATCTCTCAAAACAGTGCTACTACCTGTAGACCAAGTGGCTACACACATGAGCCTGTGTAGGGGAGGGAGAATATTTACATTCAGACCATAACAGACCATGGGGAAAAGAGACACAGGCCAAGCTCTAAGACTAAGGCTGCAGAGTACAGACTAGCTTACACCACGTCCGAAAATCCAGGACTGGCAGTTCTGTGGATGGAGGGGGGAGGACTGGCGGCTCTGTGGATGGAGGGGGGAGGACTGGCGGCTCTGTGGATGGAGGGGGGAGGACTGGCGGCTCTGTGGATGGAGGGGGGAGGACTGGCGGCTCTGTGGATCTTCCGTTGCTGACGTTCTCTACAATCCCTATTTTTAGCTGTTATTTTTTAAGCCAATGTTTTATTGAAGCTCTGCTTTTCATACAAAATCACATTACAAATCAAATCTAGAACTGTGCCCTCTCCCTGAACCCCACCCCACCAGAGCGCATGCATTCTGCCAAACATTCTTTTTCTCAGTCTCAAATAAATTCTCGATGCAGTTTACTGTTTCGAGCAGAAGTTCACTGTTTCAGTCCTTTGACACAGTCTTTTCTGTTATTGTTGTTGTTCCTTCCAATTTGCTTCACTCCAAAATATGCACATATGCATGCCACATGTATCATAGGTTTTAGCATCTTCAGCTTATGATTTTTTTTCTTTATTAGGCTGAAAGATGTTGTGTTTGAAGGTTCCTCCTTGGCAAGCCCAAACAACCATCAATCTTGCCCTTGTGTTCCACACTGGAGTTTTCCCTTCCCATGGTCACCAAGTGAGGTCCAGTAAGCACCGCATCCTGTCTTGATCTTTCTATACTGGTCTCCATGATACAGCCTGGGTAGTCCAACAATGGCAGTCTATACTCTGAAGAGGCTGAGACCCCAGTAGTAGCTCAGTCTACAAGCTGGATGTCTCAGCAGTCCCCATCTGGCAGTAAAGGTTTGGAGGATTCTTGGAGAGACATGAGTCTTCAGTCCATATTTGGAAGGTTGGAAAGCTGTTTCTTAAGTCTTTGAAGGATGGCAAAAGCAGTGGCAGCCACAGGGTAGCTGCGCTTGCCAGTAAGACAGGCAAAACAACTGTGTTCTTTTGTCTTTTTACCTAGATCTTAAGTTTTATACGTGAAGTACAGTTTCTCAGGACTTACTATTTCTGGATATACTTTCCTTTTGGATGTTTAAGGCCACACAGTCCAGATTAACCAAGGTTTTTGTTTCCTCAAGGTCAGTTGAGGATCTGGTCCTCAGGGGTCACTCAAGGTTTTTTTTTTTTTTTTGGGGGGGGGCAGCCGCTGGCTCCTTTTGGAGATTTTTCAATCACCAGTTCCATCCACTCGAAGACAAAGTAGTCAAGTCTTGCTAGACCAGGCTACCCTTTTTGAAGCATGAGCAGACTTTCTTTATAGACTGGACACTAGCTGAAGTCCATTAATGGATCTCCAAGACCTCTGTGCACAAGAAGACTGACTCACATTTGCAGGACATTTCAAGAGATGCCCCCATGCATAGTCCCCTGGGATTTAGTTGACCTCCAAGGGCAAGGAACAAAGTTATCCCTTAAGTCCCTCGGCCAAATTGGTATGGGCATTAAGTATGGTTGGTAAGCATCCAGAAAGGCTAAGTTACACCAGCCTGATACTTTTAACTATTAGAAAATGCTTGGGCCAGGCGTAGTGGCCATACCTTTTAATCCTAGCACTCGGGAGGCAGAGGCAGGCAGAGGCAGGCAGATCTGAGTTAGAGGCCAGCCTAGTCTACAGAGTGAGTTCCAGGCCAGCTGGGACTTAAATGGAGACCCTATCTCAAAGATACCAAAAAAATAAAATGTTTGGACCAAAGATCAAGCAGCCTTGTATAATAAATACTAAGAAGCACTTCCATAAAATACTGTGGTTAGACATAATGTCATGACAAACCAGTTTTTTTTCCACATTCCTTTGATCTTACTCTAAAATATGCATACATATCCTTCATTCATGTACCCAAACTTCCTAACTCTGAAAATACATAGTAGCTTAGTTCTAGAGCCTGTTGAGGGATTCACAATATAAGAGCACAGTTGTTTTCAGATCACACTAACGTTTCTCAGTATGCCTTACAACTAGGTAATTGGTGCTAGCATCTACTGATGAGGGATACCATTTGTCATTTGTTTTTCTGGGACTGTTTCTTCACTTAACATCTTCTAGTTCTGTCCATTTATCTGCAAACCTCATGATGTCCCCTTTCTTTACTGCTGCATAGAGCTCCATTGTGTAGGTGTACCACATTTTCTCTATCCATTTGTCAGTTGAGGGGCATTTGGGTGTTGATCCAGCTCCTTGCTATTGTGAAGAGCTGCAATAAACATGGCTGTGCATGTATCTCTGCAGTAGGATGAATCTTGTGGGTACATGCCCAGGAGTGGTACAGCTGGGTCAGGTGGCAAGTTCATTCCAAGTCTTCCAAGGGTTCTCCACACTGCTTTCCATAGTGGCTGTATGAGTTTACATTCCCACCAGCAGTGGATGAGTGTTCCCCTTCCCCCACAACCTCTCCAGCACTTGGTATCATTTGTTTTCTTGATTCTAGCCAGTCTTATTGGAGTTAGATGATATCTTAAAGTGGTTTTGATTTGCATTTCCTTAATTATTAATGTTGAACACTTAAGATGTTTCTCAGCCATTTCTAATTCCTCACTTGTGAAGTCTGTTCAGCTCCTTTGCTCCATCTTTTGAGTTACATGTTTTCTTTGTTTTTGGAGTAGTTTATATACTCTAGAAATCAATGCTTTGTCAGATGTTTCTGCGGTGAAAGTTTCCTCCCACTCTGGGATTTCTCTTCACTTCTTGATTCTTTTGATGTACAGAAGCTTTTGAGTTTAATGAGGTCCCATTTGTCAATTGTCGACCTTAATTCTTGCGCAGCTGCTGTCTGATTTAGGAAGTCTTTTCTTACGCCTATGTCTTGTAGTCTGCTGCCAACTTTTCTATTGCCTTCAGAGTTTGGGGTTTCACGTTGAGGTCTTTGATCCATCTGGAATTAACTTTTGTACAGGGTGAGAGGTAGGGGTTTAACTTTATTCAAGTGGTGATCCAGTTTCGCCAACACCACTTGCTGAAAATGCTGTCTTTCCTCCATTGTGTCTTCTTGGCCCCCTTGTCAAATATGAGGTGGCTGAAATTGTATGTGCTCAAGTTTGGATCTTCAGTCTTGTTCCATTGGTCAACAGGTCTGTTTTTGTGCCAGCACCAAGCTGTTTTTATGACTATAGCCCTGTAGTATAGGTTGATGTCTGGTATAGAAATCCCCCCCTTTATTGCTCTTTTCACTCAGGGTTGCTTTGGCAATTTTGGGTCTTTTGTTGTTCCATATGAAGTTAAGAATTTTTTTCCAAGCCTGTGAAGAAACTCTTGGATTTTAATTGGGATTGCATTAAATTTGTAAATTTGGGTAGAATGGACATTTTTTACTATAAATTTTCAGAGTCCCTATTTTAAAGCCAGCATTCTGCCTGGGTCATGGTCTTTGACTGCTTCTAGAGCTTGGGAATCCTTGGGCCCCATCTCCAAGTGAGGGTAGACTTCAGGTGAAACAATGGTGTTTGGAAAGGTCAGTGAGGCTCTGGCAAGAGAGACTATTATCATTAGTACCACATGGGTCATTTAAGAGCTGCCTATCTAGCCTACCCTGACTCCCACTATACTCTCCACCAGAGTTCCAAGGTCACTGGAAACACTTGGGATCTGACCTCCCCCCAGGAGACGGAATGGGTAGCTGGTCGGGCAGAAGGTTTGACTTTGGAACTTTGACCTGAGGTCACAAATTGCTTGAGTTCACACTACCATGACTCTCTCTGCACTGGTGCTCTCTGCCCTTAGTCTGCCTACACTGCATGCATGGGAAGGCGTGGGGAGGTATCTTAATACCTTTTGAAATTAGTTGCCACTGATCCTGGGACTCATCATGGCTCAATGCTATCTAAGTTGCTTTCCTGTTTATACAGCAGACTACTCTGACAAAAAGTAACTTAGAGAAAGGGATTTATTTTGGTTTATTAGTCTAAGGGGACACAGTGTATCCTGCAGGGGAAGGCATGAGGTTGAGGTTGGTATGGCAGTCTGGTGGTGGAGATCACATGTCATCTGCACACAGAAAGCAAAGAGGGAGATCAGGAAGTTGGGCCCAGGCTACAAAACCTCAAACCTGGGGCAGTGATTCACTTCCTCTAGCAATCCCCTGCCTATAAAGATTTCATAAATTTCCAAAAGGGTGCCACTAACTGGGGACCAAGTGTCAAATACATGAGTCTACGGGGGGACATTTTTGCCTTCAAACTGCAATATCCAAGGATAGGCCAAGTGTCCCAGAACATTCCATTCAGATAAAGAACTGGCTTTAATAAGAGGAATAAGAGCACCCTTATTCAAGATCTGCTTTGGAAGGATCAGTAAAGCTCAAGGCTACATCACAAGAAGGGACCAGGTTTAAACGCAGGGACTCCCCTCACTTTCCTTGGATGTCCTGAAAGGACAACACCAGAGGGCCCTGGAGCCTGTTGTCATATATCAGCAGGCTGTGCTCAGCAACAGACTGCAGCTAGAAAAGCTGGAGTCTAGGGCCACAGGGCCAAAGAGATGCCCTGTATGCCTGCTTTGGGAGTTTTCAATTCAGACTGGAGCTATCAACTGGAACACTGACTAAATGTGAGTATAACTGCCGATTATTCTGACACAGGATGCCCTTTCTGTTTATCCCATGTACTAAGTTCAAAATCTTTTCTTGTTTCTGTGAGGTTACTTTTATTCCATATTTACTTCCAAGAGCTAACATTCTATCTCTTGTTAATTGTCCTGGGGAATTTTAGAACAGCAGGTGGATCTTTGTGAGTTCAAGGCCAGCCTGCTCTACAATAGTGAGTTCCAGGACAGCCGGAGCTACAGGGAGACCCTGTCTCAAAAAGACCAAAAAAAAAAAAATGCAAAGTAAACCAGATGCCCTTCATAAAAAGGGAAAATTGTCGGATCACTCTAGTGAAAATAATTGTACTCCTGGCTGTTGATGTGACATTTTTACGTGTACTATCCAATTTGTCATATATAGTGGGGCATCTTATATTCCTGTCAGTGCTTGCATTTAATTTTTAGCCAGAGGTACACTTGTAGACCAGAGCCACCAAGGTTGCTGGACTTGGCCTTCACTTGGACGGAAAACTGTCCCCATAGCTCCCTGGATACCCCTGACCTCTAAACTCTGCTGTCCTCTAAATCCTCACATTAGAGTTCTGCAAACATGATGGCCTTTGTGGAGAGCCAGAAATATCTGACCACAGACCCTTGTGGACAGAGGCCTAAGAGGTATCCGATGCTGAGATAAAAGGCCAAATCAGTCTGAATTAAACCAAGGTGCAGGCTTTTAATCTGGGGAATTGCTCTCGGGGGCAGATCCAATAGCCCTCTGGGAGTGAAGGAACATCAGAAAAGTGTGTGTAAGAGAGGCAGGGAGGGCCTTTTATAGGTTAGGGGAGGGGAGATGGTGACCTGTTTGAATCGGCCAATCAGGTCAGGTTAGAGGCCAGAAGGTGGGCCTCAGTTCTGGTGATCTCATGGGAATTTGGAGCTCCATCCAGTGATCCCCCCCTCCCATGGGCAAACACAAGCTCCAGACTGGAAAAGGAAGGGTTCTTCCATTCTAGGCCATTGTGGCTATTTGTCCCAGCCTGACTTAACATCCCAGACTCTTAGGGTATATAGGACAATGACTCTGTCTTCTTCCTGCTAAGCTGGGACATTGAAGGGAGGGGGAGTCTAGAGTAGGCAGGGCCATGGGCACAGGGGCGTAGGGATGAAACCATTCTGGAGCCCTCCTGGATTGGGTTCCTGTCCTTGAGGATCTCTGGAAAACCTGAGAGTGGTGGGTTCCAGTTGTCTGATGGATCCATCCATCCTGGGTTGGGGCTCTCTTGAGTCTGAACAAATGGTACCAGTGTGGCTGGTCTAGTAGCTTGGCTGCTGATGGAGTAGTAAGGATGATGTGGGGTCTAGTTCACCAGGGCTCAAGAGACTTAAAAGATAGTTTTGAGGACACTGTCCCCTGGTGTGAGAGAGGGCAAGTCAGTGGTTGTGCACTCCACTGAGGTAGGAGCAGGGAGATACTTGTCCACATGAGAGCGAAGGAGTGTAAGAGGGAGAGGGTAAGTCTGCCAACAAGGGGGCTGAATCTGGTAGGTTATGGTTATAAGAAAAAGCCATCCATAAAGTAATTCAAAAGGACTGAGGCCAGTGCAAGATGGAGAGGGTGGTGGCAGGGTGGCAGGTTAGAGCAATGGGAGGGCCAGACAGCCAGAGTTCAACAGGCTTTAGTGAGTTGCTATTAAGGCTATTGACCTTATCTACCTTTCCTGAAGACTGGCCAGTGTACGGGATGTGTAATTTCCAGATGTTCAGGGCTTCTACAACTCTGGAGATAAAGGCCAGGCCGTTGTCTGTCTGGATAGTGCACGGGACCCCAAAACATGGGATGATGTGCTCTAGGAGTGTCTGTGCTCCCACATCTGCAGTTTGTCTAGAAGTAGGAAATGTCTTATCTACCCTGTGAACATATCGACTAGTTAGGAGGTAACAAGAGTTCTTTGTGGGATGACATGTAGCTAAAGTCGATCTGCCAGTCTTCTCCTGGTTGGTGTCCATGGAGCTGATGCAGGGGTTGGCATATCTGGAGCACACCTTCTGGGTTAGCCTTGGCACAGGTCTGGCATGAGGTATGAACCTGTAAGATATGAGCTCAAAGATTAGGAGGGTCGAATAGTGGCTCCAGGAATCGGAACAAAGCCCTGGGTCTGATGTGGAAGCTTTGTGTTGCAACCTTCTCTGGTCCAGCGAGAGGGGTTCGGGTCATGACCAAGGAGTGGGAGTAAGAGACAGTCAACACACAGACACTGAGAGTCAGGTGAAAGCAGATAGTGAGCTGCTGCAGACTCGTTTATTCAGAGGAAGGTAGGGAGATATATATATATATATATATCTGCTCTGCTCCTTCCACAGATGTGCCAAACATGCTGATGACTGGGTGAATTCTCATTGGCCCAGGTCAATGACTCAGCTGTTGCCATGGTTAGCTTCTGGGAAGAGATTAAGCCTGTTCAGCAGACGAGGTGGTAAGCATGCTGCTGCACAGGTACATAACACTCAAAATTTCAACCCTTTTGTTTTTAAAAGAGTTGGAAGCCTGAGTGCATAGCTCAGACATTGTTGGCCCCACCTCTAGCATTCTGACATTTGACTGTGCCTGTCTTAGGTTGTCCTGGTCAGCAGGATCTTAGCCATCATTTGACTAACCAGCCACCAAGGGAAGAGGCTAGGAACAGTTTGGGTGGGAGTAGAGGCACGGGGGTTTAACCTCATGAATCATGAATGGCAGAGAACCAAATGCAAGCCATGTCATCAGGAGGGGCTCGAGGGGAGCCTCTGTTAATGACACCAGTCAGGACCTGGGCCATGATATTATTCACTCATCGCTGGCTGTGGGCAAAGTGAAGCAGGCTCCTGAGAAGACACGAGGGCCAAAAGGCTGAGACCATACAAACTACAGCCACCACAGAGGTCATGTCCACATCCAAACAGGGTTCACTGTTTGTTGAGATTACCCATAATGGCGTCTGAGAGGATTCTAGAAAGATACTAGCAAAGCCTCGGCCTTGTCAATAAGGGGTCGGGGCCCCTCTACTGTGAAGACAGAGGGTCCTTCCATCTGACAAGAGGGAGGGGCGTGGAGGGGCATGACCTTCCTTGGATACCCCCTGGTTCATTTCTGTACGTTGGGTTCCCAGATGGAGAAAGCAAAGTGAGGGTGATCCTGTTGAGCCAGAGGAATACTAAAGCAGTCCTTGAGGTCAGTGACTGCAATATGCCTATTGGGAGGAATGCAGCTGGGGTGGGGAAGGCCCCCTTGAGGGGATCACATCTTTTTCATATGTAGATTGATTTGTCTGAGGTCTTGCAAGAGTCTATATTTACCAGATTGCTTTTTAGTGACAAAGAGGTATTATCAGGGCTAAGGGACAGTTCAATATGTTCTAGGATAAACTGTTTATCAACCAGGGACTTAAGGATGGACAATCTGGGTTCAAGTATAGGCCACTGTTCACATATAGGGTCCGTGGTATCCCATTCAAGGGGAGGGGTTGAGAGAGCAGTGGCCCTTAGAATTGGGGGTGGAGATCCGGGGTGAAGAAGGGGGTTATTTCTCTGCCAAAATCCACATTTATCCTTCCCAATGACATCTTCAAAGAGGGCACCAACATCAGTTGTAAGGACAGCGCCCATACTGAACAGTGTGTCCTGGCCGCAAAGGGGCCCAATAGTGGCAGAGTTGCCATCATAGTCTTCCCAGACAACTTCATTTACAGCCTGTCTGGTGGAATGTTGGCCACCAAACCCTTTTATGGGTGGGCTGGACGAGAACCTCCAGGCAGAAAAGGAGGTAGCATTATTGGAATTGATTATGGTGTAACTACAGCCCCAGTATCCACAATACCCTTGACGGGCAAGCCATCAACCTTAATGGTCATTTGTGGTGAGTGGCCATAAATGGGCAAGGTCCAAAGGACACGGGGGGGGGGATTCCCATGTTAGATGTAGCAGGGGCAGACCTGCAATCTTTGGCCCAGTGGAAGCCTTTTCTGCATTTGGGGCAGGGAGTCTTAGGTGTCTGGTTGGAGGAATTCAGACAAAGTCACCTGAGGTGACCCTCTCTGCCACATCCCCAACAGACAGGGGGCTTGGAAGATTCGTTTCTGAGGGAAAGAGCCTGTAAAGAGGCAGTGAGTGCCTCAAAAGGAGCTGAGGCAGGGTCAAGGTCACGGGTTGCAGTGACCCATTTATGGAAGTCTTCATTGTTGCAGGTGTGAGTTCATGCCTTCCTGGGTGAGCTCTTTGATCAGGGCATCCCTAGAGGGGCCAGGGGGCTTGTGGTGATTGACAGCTGTGGTTACCCCAGTGAGAAAATCAGTAACATGTTCACATGTTGAACCAAATTGTGGAAGTCAGTTTCTGTGGAGTGTAGGATTTAGGCTCTGCAGGGCCATGTCTTTAATTTGGTCGAAGTATTGAGGGATCCCAATAAGGGATTGGCACATGGGGTCAGTAAAGTTACCATGACCGGTAAGCATATCCAAGGTTATGGGGATGTTATAGTGTATGTCAGTATGGGCCTGTCGTTCTGCCATGTCGTCATACATGGCCCTCCATTAAAGGAATGCAGCAGGGTCAAGGATCACCTTGACCAAGGTGTACCAATCATAATGTTTGGAGGCTAATGGCCCATTAGGTCAAAAACATGTTCAAAAATATCTACATTAAACACTGGTTTAAAGGTTTTAATAAAAACGGTAATACATCTAAGTTAAGTGGAAATATAAATTGTTGTCCACATTTGTTCTACTTAAAATCTGTAACAATAACCTTGACACTAACATATGCAAACGTTCTCCATAATTTCTGTGTTATACAGTATCATCTTGTAACATTATTTTACCTGTAGGATAACTTAAGGAATTAAGCTTGCTTCCCAAATTAACAACATATAGTCACCCAAAACAGCTTGGGTAAATTTAATGAAATTTACACCTTGATTCCTGCCTTTATAGGTATGTGTACTACAACTGCCTTTTTGGGACTCATGGGTCAAATTAAAAACCTAAAATAAAAAGGGGGGATACAGTTATACAGTTATATATTAAACCTTTTTGTCAATTTTTCAACTTAAACCTCAAAACTATAGGAAAAGATTTGTATGTTCTCACAGGTCAAAACATCACCAACTTAATGGATAAGAGAAAAGATACAGCTTTGCATTGTGTAGGATGTACCAAGAAATACCAGCAGAGAAGTTGGCCCATCTAAATATTAAAAGGAAGAAAAGCCTCAGACTGCTACAGACATCAAACATCTCTCTGTTGATCCTATTTGTAACAAGTGTTTATAATGAGTCCTAATGAACCTTACCTTCTAGGAGCTGCAAAGTCTTAACATGAGAACTTCTCACCTCCTTTTCATAGAACAAAGAAATACATGATGGTAATGAAGTCATTCTCTAACTGTAAATTAGAGCCGAATGTTATAGAGGTAATCTCTTACAAAGCTGGTATAACTGCTTTCTTTAATTGACTAATAGACATAGGAACTGTGAAAAGGATTATTCTCTATTCAGAGCCAAATATAATACTAAAGTCTTTTCAAGCTGTGCATTTAAGCAAAATATATTAATACAGGAGAGCTCCGATATCAGCAATGGATTATTCTGCCAAGGATATGTTGGCCAGGGGATCCAAGCCCCCCCACACAAAAGGTAAAGTCTTCTTGCCTGTAAACTGGGATACCTGCAAGAAGAGAGGCGGTAAAGCCCTGCTGTCAAAGACCTGATGCAAGCATGGGAAAGATGTATTGAGACTGCACTTGCAAGTGTACAGTTGGTCTCTGGAATGCCAGAGAGTGTTACCAAAGGCCACTAAACCAATAAAGCAAAAATTGGTCTCCTTGAGTCAAGCAAGACTCCTCTGTCAGCACCAGCTATACCTCACCTGCCTGGAAATACTGTGCAGCAGTGGCAGCCATATGCCTGTATATCCCAAATCTAATTGGCTATTGGCTCTCTCCTTGGAGGAATAACCCACGGCTGATGCCACAAGCTTACATCCTCTAATGGTTAGGAGATGTTATAAGCCACAGTAAGAACCTGTCATATTTAACAGAAAAAAATGTAATTCATGGATTTACATACCATCCAAACATCTGTGTCTATACCAAAGTAACCTACCATAACAATTAGTACTGTTTAAATACCTATATATCTAATTGCTTGTGCTTCATTAGTAGGATTGAAAGGTTATTCCTGGACAAACTGTCAGCCCATGAAAGGAAACAGCCAGAATTGACCAGAGTCCAAGACAACAGCAAAGCAGTTTTGCTTCTCGTCCACCTGTGCCCCTTTTCTAAGCCTAGGGAACAATCTGCAGAAAAGGGGGCGTGGTAGAATGTAAGGGCTGTGATTGGGGTGAATGGTGAAACTACAGCAATATAGACTGGACACTTATTTGATCAACATGATTGTACATACAAGCCCCACCAGCTAGATGGTGGGAGATTTGGGCTGTGTGGGTTTGGGCATAGCCGCTTGCAAACTGGCTTTACATGAAGGATGCTGTACTCATAAATTATCACTTATTAAAAAAAAATAAATTAAAAAATTGGAAAAGAAAACATGTTCAAAAAAGGGAATCAGGGCCAGCTTCCTGTGCTGCTTTGTGAGGAATGGGACAAGGGGGGAGGTGAGGGAGAAGGGAATGTGGGAGAGCTTCCTGGGACTGCCTCTAAGGGTATATTGGTGGAGGTGAAGAGCAAGTATCGCCCCCCCCCCGCAGAGGCAGCTGAGGGGTCGGGAGCAGGAGGGGAATTCTCCACATCCAGTTGGAAATCAGGTACACAGGGAAAGGCCAACTTTTTCTGTTTTATTACAGACCAAGTTATGTGCACATAGAATGTCCTCTGCCAAAGAGCCTTTAAGGCTTGCAATTATGGCGAGAAGGCTGCCCATGATAGCAGGGAAAAGGGAGTGGGTAGGTGAGTGCCTGGATGGAACTAGGACAAAGTGTGTATTGTATCTGGGCGTGTCCTGTGGTTAGTGGGGAACTTCCAAGGGCTGTTAACCCCTTGGCGGTATGCTCACAGTGTCTCTGGGGTGGCTTCTCTTACGTGCAGAGGGCCAGGTTCTGAGTCCTGAGTAGATCAGCTCTTATGTGGACTCTCCAGGATGAACCAAGAAGTGGATCAGGCAGTGCTATTCAGCACAGCACATCATGGCAATATGTACCTCACTAGCAATGAACAAACAGGACAACAAACGATTGCTCTTGCAGAGGACCCAGTTTCAATCCCCAGCACCCACATGGTGGCCGAGAACAATCTGTAACTCCAGTTCCAGGAGAACTCCAGTTCAGGGGAATCCGACACCCTCTTCTGACCTCTGTGGCATTGCACGACATGGGTGCACAAACCTACATGCAGACAGTATATTCATACACATAAATAAATTTAAAAACTGTCTTTAAAAAAAAAACAGGGGTCTACTCAAACAGTAGAGGGAGTGTCTTGCAAACACGGGGGTCGTAGACCATATTGGGCACCAGATGTTGCAACCTTCTCTGGCCCAGCCAGAGGGGTTCAGGTCACAACCGAGGAGTGGGGGTGAGATGAGGAATCAACAGACATGAGCTGCTGCAGACTGTTATTCAGAAGGTAGGGGGGTGTGTGTATAAATTTAAATTTTAGAGTTTTAATTTCAACTTCTGATTAAAAATTTTATAAATTTTACCAGACTTGACTGAAGATGGTTGTAAACACTCTACAAAAAAGACAGACCAGAAATCAAAGGATTAAAGAAATTACAAAATAGCTATACCTTTCTTATATAAAAATACATTATACATCACACAGCATTTTCTTTGTGCAAAAGTGTGAGAATGCTGTGCTAGGCAAGTCAAACATTTCATTAGAAGGGAAGTATACTTTAATATGGTTACTTTGCATAATACAGGCACAGCTCAAATGTTTCCTCCCCAGAAGAGTGTGTGTATGTTTGAATCTCTTCTTTGACATGGAGTACAACCTGGAAGTATTTACAGTAATTTTAAAGATGGTGTCCTCTCAATCTGTGTACATCTCATTAGATAGTGTTTTAATTAACTTAAAATTTTAAGGAGCTATCAATCAGTGGACATCTTCCATTGAGACTTCCAGTTTCCATTGTGGTACAAAGAGTTCCAAAAGCTTTATTAGCACCATCAAAATCCATGTAGGATGAGCTGGTTGGCTTAGTCGGGCCACCTGGGGTATGAAGAAGCTTTCAGCCACCACTTGAGAGCCTTTGGGTCCTGCCGTAGACGTGCAGTGAATTAGGGCAACCTCTGCTGGGAGCTGGAGTGCCTGTAGGACTTTGGCTGCAAGGGGCCCATTAATGATAGGTTCTCTCACCAATAAAGGTACACCTTTCTTTCCAGAGAACTGAGTGGGTGTGGGCTATAAGAAAAGCATATTTAGTTGATTCTAAATATGGTTAACTGTACATAGGTTTGAACCTCTTTCCTCTAAATAGATGGAGAGCTGGGGTGAAGGCAATTAACTCTGCCTTCTGTGAAGTGGATCCCATTGGTAGGCAGGCTGCTTCGACAGTGTCAGTGGAGGTGACCATTTCATAGGCCACCTGACAGTTGCCCGAGACATCCACAAGTGAGCTTCCATCTACAAAGAATGTAAGTTGGGGGTCAATAAGGGGCTGGTCCATGAGGCCAGGTCAAGGCTGCTGGAGGGCCTCTACCATGTCCAGACAGGAGAGAAGGTGTCAGAGGGAGCAGAGATGGGAAGGAGCATTGCTGGGCTTAGGGAGGGGCTAAGGGCTAGGCTAACCTGGGGGTTGTCCAAAATATATAAATGGAAAACCTGGATCCAAGAAAGTGCAAGAGGGATGGAGAGGAGTGGCTGAGGAGGTCCAAGAGTCTGCGTGGAGAATACACTGACAGACCTTAGAACAATTCTAGACATATTCAAAAAAAAATCAAAGACTATAAAGAACAAATCAGAGGACTACAGGGAGAAAAATGAAAAACTCGAAGGACTTAGAAGGAAAAAACACTGGAAAGAATTAGAGGGAGAGAAACAGACTCCAAAAAACTAGAGAAACTAGGGGGAGAGAAACACAATGTTTGAAAAGAACTAGAGGGAGAAAAAGACAAACTCTGGACGGAGTGGGAAACACTGAAAAGATCCCAGGCTGAAATGAAATATACCAGCAATGCAAGGAACTACAACTAGAGAATGGCAAGCTCCAAAAGGAAATGGAAATACTAAAGAAATCACAGGAAGAAACAAAAAAGGAAATGAAACATTCGTCCAATCACCAAGGAAGGAAGGGAGAAAGCCTCAGAAGCAGAATGGATGAAGCAGAAAATAGAATATCAGACCTGCAGGACAACACAGAACATCTAAAATGGTCAAGTGAAGACTATGAATTTTTTAAAAAACAAGAGTGGAATAACCAGGAAATGTGAGGTACTATGAAAAGACCAAGTCTCCAAATCATAGGGATAGAAGAATCCCAAGACAACAGTATTGATTAGATCCTCAACAGGATAATAGAAAATTTTCATAAACTGAAAAAGACAAACCTATACAAATACAAGAAGCACATAGAGCACCAAAGAGACAAAAGAAAAACTCCCCATGCCATATAGTTAAAATGCTAGATGCTCAAAACAAAGAATACTGAAATCCACAAGAGAAAGACAAATTACAAGGGGAAACCCATCAAAATTGCATCTTAGTGCAAACTATGAAAGACAGAAGAATGAGGACCAAATTATTCCCAGTGCTAAATGATTTTAGATGATACCCAGATTACTATACCCAGCAAAAATGTCAATTACAGTTAAAGGAGAAAGAAAAATCTCATGACATAAACAAGATGAAAGAATATATGTCGGGGCTGGAGAGATGACCTAGCAGTTAAGAGCACCAACTGCTCTTGCAGAGGACCCAGGTTTAATCCCCAGCACCCACATGGCAGCTGTGCTGGATAGCTTTAGTGTCAACTTGACACACCTGGGTTGAGGGATCCTCAAGTGGGGAATTAGTTCCATTGGATTGGCCTGTGGCCACATCTGTGGAGTATTGTCTTGATGGTCAAGCAGTGTGGGAGGGCCCAGCCCACAATGAGTAGTGCCACCCTGGGCAGGTTGTTGTGTACTGTATAAGAAGGCGGGCTGGGCATGAGCCAGGGGAGCAAGCCAGTGAACAGCATTCCTCCATGGCTTGTGCTTCAGCTCCTGCCTCCAGGTTCCTGCCCTGAGTTCTTGCCTTGGGCTCCCTGAGTGATGAACTGTGACCCAGGAGATGTAAGCTGAATAAACCCTTCCTCCCCAAGTTGATGTCAGAGTGTTTTGTCACAGCAATGGAAGACAAACTAGAACAGTGGCTGAGAACCATCTATAACTCCAAATCCAGGAGAATGCCAGTTCCAGGGGAATCTGACACCCTCTACTGTTCTCCGTGGTATTGCATGGCACGGGTGCACAGACCTACATGCAGACACTACATTCATATAAAAAATAAAAAATACATGTCAAAAAACCCAACACTTCAGAAAATACTCAAAGCAACCCAAAGAACATAGGAAAGGAGCAACTATCCCCAACCAACTAAAGAGAAACTAATAAAAGCATCACAGCATAAATACAAACCTAAACCAAGAATAAGTTGAAATGAAGCAACACACATCTCTCAATGACCTTAAATATCAAGTATTCCCAATCAAAAGACATAGACTGGGAGAATGGATTAGGAAACAGAATCCATCTATGTGCTGCCTACAAGAAACCCATCTCACCCTCAAGGATAGACACCAACTCAAAGTGAAAGGATGGAAAAAATATTCCAAGAAAATGGTACCAAAAAGCAAGTAGGAGATGCTATACTAATATCAGACAAAATTGACTTCAGAGTAAAGTCAGACAATGAGGGCCATTACATCCTTATCAAAGGTTCGATCCCCAGCACCCACATGGCAGCCAAGGGAATCCGAGACCCTCTTCTGACCTCCGCGGCATTGCACGACACGGGTGCACAAACTTGCGTGCAGACAGTACATTCATACACATACATAAATAAATAAAATTAAAAAAAAAGGAATAGGAAGACATCACAATCCTAAATGTTTATGCACCGAACTATATAAACACAATTCTGCAGGTCCTCAAGACAGATTAATCCCAACACATTAATAGTGGGGGACTTCTATACCCCTCTGAGCCCCTTGGATAGATCAACTGGACAAAATATAGACATCGGAACTGAACAATACAATGCACCAAATGGACCTCACAGACATCTACTGAATATTCCACCCAAATACTAAAGAATACACTTTCTACTCAGCACCCCACAGAACATTCTCCAATCAACCACACACTGGGACACAAAAGAAACCTCAACAAATATAAAAGGATTAAAATAATCTCATGCATTCTATCAGACCACAGTGTAATAAAGCTCAATATTAATACCAGAATAAGCCTGACTAGCTACAAGAATACATGGAGACTAAACACAATCCTGAATAATGAATGGGTCAGGGAAGACAAAGAATGAAATAAAAGTATTCATGGAACTAAACAAAAAAGACAATACAACATATCAAAACCTGTGGGATACATTAAAAGCAGTCCTAAGAGGGAAACTTATAGCCCTAAGTGCCCACATTAAAAAAAAAACAAAGGGAACAAATGAACACTACAGCTAAAAACACTTGAGAGACAACAAATGGACCATAAACTCGACAGACAGAAATAACAAAAATCAGAGCAGAAATCAATGAAATAGAAACAACACAAAAAATCAACAAATCCAAAAGCTGGTTCTTCAAAAAGATAAACAAGACAGACAGACCTCTAGCCCAGTTAACCAAAAAAAGAGCAACTACAAATTAATAGTATTCATGATAAAAAGGGAAACACCACAACAGATAAAATATCCAGGTAATCATATGAGAATACTTCAAAAACCAATACTCAACTAAGTTTGAAGACCTAAGAGAATCTGAAATCCTGAGAACCAACAAAGCTTACCAGAGAAGAGGTTGCAGTTTAAACAGACCCATAACATTTGAGAAAATTAAACATATAAGAGAGAACCTCCCAACTAAAAAAAATCCCAGGCCCAGAAGGTTTCACAACAGAATTCTATAAAACATTTAAAGAGGTCCTACAACCATTACTACTCAATCCATTCAGAAGGATACAGAGGGAAATCTCCCAAACTCCTGTGAAGCCAGCATCACTCTCATACCAAAACCAGGCAAAGAGACAAACAAAAATAAACCTACAGACCCATTTCATTAATGATCACAGATGTAAAAATTCTCAACAAAATACATGCAAGTCTCATACAGACCCATATCAAAAAGATCATTATGATCAAGTTGGATTCATACTAGAGATGCAGGGATGGTTCAGCATACGTAAATATCATAAAACATAAATGGACTGAAAGACAAAAAAAAACCACTATCATCTCAATGCAGAGAAAGCCTTTGACGAAACACAGCATCCCTTCATGTTTAAAGTTGTAGAGGGAATTGGAATGAAGGGAAAATTCCTAAATATAATCAAAGACATAAACAACAAACGCACAGCCAATATCCTAAATGGAGAAAAATTAGAACCATTCCCCTTAAAGGTGGGAACTTGGCAAGGCTGCCCCCTATCACCACTCCTTTTCAATATAGTGCTTGAAACACTTGCTAGGGCAATAAGGCAAAGGGAAATCAAAGGAGTACTAAGAAAAGAGGAAGTCAAACTATCCCTTTTTGCATATATGATAGTTTACCTGAGGGATGCTAAAAACTCCACCAGAAAACTCCTAGAAATGATTAAAAGTTTCAGTAAAGTAGCAGGATACAAAATTAACCTAGAAAAATCAGTAACATTTCTTTCCATCCACAAGCAACTGGAGAAGGAATATAATGAGACATTCCCATTCACAAGAGTCTCAAAATATATACCTGGGAACAACCCTAACCAAAGTCACCAAAGATCTCTAGAAAAAATTTTAAACCCCTGAAGGAGATTTCCATCACGCGTAGTGTGTGTGTGGCGGGGGGATACGCGTAGTGTGTGTGTGTGCGTGCGCGTCCTACTGTGCGGGGGGGGGCGGGGTAAGAGGTAGGTGTGTGTGGAGGGGGGGGGGTACCGCAGGAGTGTGGGTGTGGATTTCGGGGGGGGGTTAAGCGTTAGTGTGTGTGTGTGTATAAAAAAAAAAAAAAAAAAAAAGAGGGGGGGGGAGGGGGGAGATGAGACTGTGACAGAGGGTTGTGGAGGGGAGGGGCAGTGGGGGGAAGAGAGCAGTGTAATAATGTGTGTTTGTGGGGTGGGGGGGGGGGGGCGCGCGCGCCGGCTTACTGTGTTTGTGGTGGGGGGGGGCCGCGCGCGCGCGCGCGCCCGCGCCCCTAGGTGTGTGTGGTATGTGGGGGGGGCGCGCGAGCGCGGCGCGGCCTCCCTATGTGTGTGTGTATGTGTATGTGGGGTCGGCGGCGCCTCCTATGTGTGTGTAGTGGGGGTGCGCGCGTCTCTACTGTGTGTGTGTGTATGTGGGGGGGGCGCTGTGCGCGCGTCCTACGTGTTGTGTGTGTGTTGTGTTTGTGTGGGGGTGCGCGAACGCGTCCTACTGTGTGTGTGTGTATATATGTGGGGGGGCGAGCGTCTTACTGTGTGTGTGTACTTTGTGGGGGGGCGAGGCACGGGTGCGTCCTACTGTTGTGTGTGTGTATGTGGATGTGGGGGCGCGGCGCGTCCTACTGTGTGTGTGGGGGGGGGCGCGGGCGTCCTATGTGTGTGTATGTGTGGGGGGCGCGCGCGTCTTACTTGTGTGTGTTGTATATATGTGTGGGGGGGGGCGCAGCGTATACGTTTGTGTGTATACTGTGGGGGGGGCGCGCGCGCGTCCTACTGTGTGTGTGTTATATGTTGTGGGCTTGCTCGGCTATGTGTGTGTATATGTGTGTGGCCTGTGGGCGCGGCCTGTTTGTGTGTGTTATGTGGCGGCGCGGTCCTACTTTTGTTTTTTTTTTTTTATATATGTGGGGGGGGCGCGCACGCGCGTCCTACTGTGTGTTTATATATGTGTGTATGTGGGTCGCGCGTGCGTGACCTACTGTGTGTGTTTATATATGTGTGTATGTGGGTCGCACGCGCGTCCTACTGTGTGTGTGTGTATATATATATGTGTGTATGTGGGGCATGCGCGCGCGCGTCCTACTGTGTGTGTGTGTATATATGTGTGTATGTGGGGCGCGCGCGCGCGTCCTACTGTGTGTGTGTATGTGTGTATGTGGGGCGCACGCGCGCGTCCTACTGTGTGTGTGTGTATATGTGTGTATGTGGGGCGCGCGCGCGCGTCCTACTGTGTGTGTGTATTGTGTTTGGTGGTGCTTGTGTGGTTCCTACTGTGTGTATATTTGTATATGGGCGGCGTCATACTGTGTGTATCATGTGTGTATATGGGGGGCGCGCGTCCTACTGTGTGTATATATGTGTGTATAGGGTGTGTATACCCTTCACTAATGCTTTAAGTGAGACATAGCATATTTGGAAAGCTGTCATTGCTCTTCTCTGAATAAGTCTTTAAAGTGAGAGCCTCAACTGCTCAACTGGATAACTTAAATAAAAGGGGTCTAAGATATACAGGTATTTAAGAGCACTAAAGTTATGGTAGTTTACTTTGGCATAGACACATGAGTTTGGTAATATGTAATCCATGAATTACATTTTCCCCCTGTTAAATATGACAGGGTTTTACTGTTGGCTTATAACATCTCTAACCTGTAGAGGATGTAAGCTTGTGGCATCAGCCATGGGTTATTCCTCCAAGAGAAGAACCAATAGCCAATTAGATTTGGATATACAGGCACATGGCTGCCTCTGCAATGCATTTTCCAGGCAGGGGAGGTGTAGCTGGTGCTGATGGTGGGGTTTGCTTGACTCAGGGAGACCCGTATTTGCTTTATGGGTTAGTGGCCTTGGTACACTCTTCTGGCATTCCAGAGGCCATCTGTAACACTTGCATGTGCGTCTCAATAATCCCTCCCATGTAAACATCAGGTCTTCGGCAGCAGGGTCTTATCGCCTCTCCTCCTACAGGTATCCCAACTTAGAGCAGGAAGCCCTTACCTTTGTGGGGCTGGATCCCCCGGCCAACATCTCCCGGCCAACATCCCCCGGCCAACATCCCCCGGCCAACATCCCCCGGCCAACATCCCCCGGCCAACATCCCCCGGCCAACATCCCGGCAACATCCCCCCGGCCACATCACCCGAGCAACCCCCCGGCCAACATCCCGCCAACCCCTGGTAGAACAATCCATTGCTGATGTCAGAGCTCCTGTCATCTACTTTTCCTAAGTGCATAGCCCAAGGACCTTAGTATTATATTTGGTTCTGAACAGAGTAATCCTTTTACAGTTCTTATGTCTATTAGTCAATTAAAGAAGGCATTTTTTTACCGGTTTTATAAAAGATACCTCTATAATAGTTGTCTCAATTTACAGTTGGAGAAGACCTCATCATCGATATTTCTCCTTTTCTTGGGGGGGAGGCAAGAAAGTCTCTCATATCAAACCTTTGTGGCACCTAGAAGGTATAAGTTTCTTAGGACTCATAAATAGTTGTACAAGTAGATCCACAGGGGGTTCGATGTTTATGGCAATCTGAGGCTTTTCTTCCTTTCCATGTTCAGACGGGCCAACCTTTCAGTTGCCACTTTTTGGTTACATCCTACTCAATGCAAAGCTTATCTTTTTTCTCAGCGTTAAGTTGGTGACATTTTGTCCTGTTGGACAAACAAATCTTTTCCCGTGTTTTAAGATTCGAATTGCAAGGTTTTTGACGAAAAGGGTTCATGTCTGTCTGTATCCCCCCCTTTTTTTAACCCATGAACTCCAGAAGACAGTTGTATTTACATAACTTATAGGGTGGAATCAAGGCAGATTTCATCAAAACACCCATGTTGTTTTTGGTGACTATATATGATTAACTTGGGAAGCAAAATTATTTTTACGTTAAATCATTTAAAGAGAATGCTACAAGGTGATACTGTACAACAGAGAAATTATAGAGAAACATTTGTATATGCCAATCCCAAAGTATTGCTCTACAATTTATGTAAAACAAATGTGGACAACAGCGAATTATATCTACATTTAACTCGATGCATTAAAGTTTTTATCAGAGTCTGTAAACCAATGTTGTTTAATTACACATATTTACTTTTACTATGTCCTAAAACACCATGATCCTGTAGCAGTGCTAGGCGAACTGGGTACTTGTTGAATCATGCAATTAAATAGTATTAATTGAATAGACCCGTGTCCCTTCCCACCCCTCCCCCCTCCAATTCCCCATTTCAGACCATTTCTGATGCAGTTTTCTGTTCTTGTTTTTTTACTATGCTCCCTCTCCATGAGAAATATTTATACTGGGTTGTTGGTACTAGCACCACATATGAGGACACCATTTTGTCATTTGTTTTTCTGGGACTGTGTTTACTTCACTTAAAAATGATTCCAGCTCCATCCATTTACCTGCAAAGTTCATGATGTGTGTCCTCTTTAACCGCTGCATAGAACTCCATTGTATAATGTACCACATTTTTTTTCTATCCACTCGTCAGTTGAGGGGCACCGGGCTGGTTCCAGCTTTTTTGCTATTGTGAACAGAGTGCAATAAAATAGCGTGCATGTATCTTTGCAGTAAGTTGTGTCTTGTGGGTATATACCAGTGTGTAGGACTGGGTCAAATGAGGCTCACTTTGAGTCTTCTAAGTTCTCCACACTGCTTTCCATAGTGGCTGTAAAGTTACATTCCCACCAGCAATGGATGAGTGTTCCCCTTCCTAGCAACCTCTCCAGCACTTGGTATCATTCGTGTTCCTGATCCTCCAAGTCTTATTGGAGTAAGGTTGATATCTCAAAGTGGTTTAATTTGCCATTTCTTAATTATCAAGAGATGTTGAACAGTTCTTAAGATGTTTCTCGGCAATCTCTAATTCCTCCTCTGGAAGTCTCTATTCAGAATTTGCTCAATCTTTTGAGTGATTCAAATTGCTTTCTTTTCTTCTTTGTTTTTTGGAGTAGCTGTATACTCTGGGAAATTAATGCTTTGTCATGTATCTGCTGTGAAGGTTTCCTCCACTTGTGGGTCTTCTCCCCTCATTTATTGCTTTCCTTTGATGTACAGAAGCTTTTGAGTTTAATGAGGTCCCCATTTGTCAATTGTCGATTATTCTGTGCAAGTGCTGTCTGATTTAGAAGTCTTTTCTACACCTATGTCTTGTAGTTCTGCGCCAAGCTTCTCTTCTATCACCTCCAGCTTTTGGGTTTCACTTGAGGTCTTGGTCCATCTGGAGTTGACCTTTGTGACCAAGGTGAGAGGTAGGGGTTAATTTCTTCTTCTTACAAGTGGTGATCCAGTTTTGCCAACCACCACCTGCTGAACATGCTGTCTTTCCTCCATTGTGTCTTCTTGGCCCCCTTGTCAAATAGGGTGGCTGAAACTGTATGAGCTCAGGTTTGGATCTTCAGTTTTATCTCATTGGTCACAACTGTTCTGTTTTTGTGCCAGACCAGGCTGTTCTTATGACTAGCCCGTAGTATTAGTTTGATCTGTGGTATAGCATCCCCCTGTATGCTCTTTTCACTCAGGGTTGCTTTGGCTATTCGGGGTCTTTTATTTTTCCAAATGAATTGAGGATTTTTTTCCAAGCCTGTGAAGAAAACTCTTGGGATTTGATGGGATGCATTAATCTGTACACTAGTTGGGTAGATAGGATTTTTACATATTTATTTTCCCAATCCATGAGCATGGGGGTTTGTCCATCTTCATGATGTCTTCCTAAATTCCTTTCAGGGGTTTAAAATTTTTGTTGTGAAGATTCCTTGGTTCTTGGTTTAGGTTGTTCCAGGTATTTTATGTTTTTGAGGCTATTGTGAGTGGGAAGGTCTCCATGTAGTCCTTCCTTCATTGTTTGTTGTTGGTGTAAAGAAAGGCTACTGATTTTTCTAGATTTATTTTGTATCCTGCCACTTACCAAAGCTCTTAATCATTTCTAGGAGTTTTCTGTGGAGTTCTTAGCATCCTTAGGTAGACAATCATATCCTCAGCAAAAAGGATAGCTTGACTTCCTCTTTTCCAATTAGAACTTTTTAATTTCCGTTCTTGCCTATTGCCCTTGCAAGGGTTTCAGCACTATATTGAGAGGAGTTGTGACAGGGGCAGCCTTGCTAGTTCTACCTTCAAGGAGAATGCTTCTTCATTTCCCCATTTAGGATGATATTGGCTTTGGGTTTCCTGTATTATGGCTTTGATTACATTGAGGAATGATCCCTCCCGACCAATTCCTCCAGGACTTTAAACATGAAGGATGCTGAGATTTGTTTCAAAGGCTTTCTCCGCATCAATTGAGATGATGGTGGTTTTTTGTCCTTCAGTCCATTGATTGTTGATGTTTATTGATTTTCATTTGTTGAACCATCCCTGCATCTTCTGGTATGAATCACCTTGGTCATGGGTGGATGATTTCTTTGATGTGAGTCTGTATGCGATTTGCAAATCTGGTGAGAATGGCATCTTGTGTTGCTAGAGTGAGACTGGGGATAGTTTCCTTTTGGTGTATCTTTCCCTGGTTTTGGGTAGTAGCGTATGCTGGCGCTCAATAGGCAGGATTGGGAGAAGGCCCCCCCGTTGTGACGCAGAAGAATTTAGTAGTAATGGTTGGAAGTCTTTTCAAAATATTTTATAAATATATCTGCTGTGAAACCATCGGCCTGGGCATTTTTTGGTTGGGAGGTACTATTTACATCTTCAATTTTCTTCTGTACATTGGTCTTTTAGGCTGTTGTCTCTTCTTGGTTGAGCTTGGTGATTCCCAGGTTTCAGATATTCATCCATTTCTTCTAGGTTTTCAAACTTAGTATGAATATAGTTTTTGAAGTAGTTCCCGTATGATTGTCTGGATCTTTTCATTGTTGTTGTGATTTTCCCCTTTGTCACAGATTCTATTGATTTGGAGTGTTCCCTCTTTCTTTGGTTAACGGGCGAGATGGTCTGTCATCTTGTTTTATTCTCTCAAAGAACCAACTTGGATTCATTGATTTTTTTTGTATGGGTTTCTTTGTTTCTATTTCATTGATCTCTGCTCTGTTTTATTTTTCTTGTCTGCTTCCGTTTAGGTGCATGTGTTGTCTCGATGAGCTGCAGTTGAATCATGCACTTGTGTTCTTCTGTTTTTTTTATGTAGGCACTAGAGACTATAACCTTCCACTCTTAGGACTTGTCTTTTAAAGTGTCCCATAGATTTTGCTGTGTTTTATACATGTGTCATTCAGTTACCGGAATGTTTTTATTTCTTTCTTATTTCTTCCTTGATCCCACTCATTATTCAGGCGGTGTTGTTTTTAGTCTCCCTGTGTTCCTGTAGGATGTGGGTTTTCTTTGTGTTGATATTGAGTTTTTTTGCACTGTGGTCTGAAAAATGCATGAGATTATTTCAATCTTTTTATATTTTGTTGAGGTTTTCCCTGTGTCCCATATATGTCTATTTTGGAGAATGTTCCTGAGGTGTGAGTAGAAAGTGTATTCCCTCGTGTTTGGGTGAAATATTTGTAGATGTCTGTGAGGTCCATTTGGTGTATTGTGTCATTTGTTCCGATGTCTCTCTGTTTATCTGTCCTGCTTGACCTGTTAGGGGACTTAATGGGTATTGAAGTCCCCAGTATTAGTGTGCTGGGTTAATCTGTGCCTTGAGATCCTGAAGATTGTTTTTTATAATGTTTGGTGCACCGGTGTTTGTGCATATATATTTACTGATTGTGAAATCTTCATCGTCAATTGTTCCTTAATAAATATGTAGTGGCCCTCCTTTGTCTCTTTGATTTCTTTTTTGCTGTGAAGTTATTTTGTTGATATTGGAATAGCCACAACCTGCTTTCTTTTTGGTACCATTTGCTTGGAATACTTTCTTCCATCCCTTCACATTAAGTTGGTGCCTATCTTTGAAATTGAGATGGGTTTCTTGTAGACAGAATATAGATGGGTTTTGTTTCCTAATCCATCTCCCAGTCTATGCTTTTGATTGGGGAGTTTAGCCCATTAATATTTAAGGTTATGATTGAAAGATGGATGTTGCTACCTTTCACTTTATTATCCATTTGGGCTTCTAGCCTCTGATTTGCTCCTATGGTTAGTTTTATTAGTTTCTTTTCCTAGGTGTTTGAGGATTGTTGCTCTCTCTTCTGCCCTTTGAATTGCTTCAAGTATTTTGAAGAGTTGGTTTTCCAAGCATGTATTCATCTCTTTCTTTAGTCATGGAAGTTTTTCTCTCCTTCAGTTATAGTCGACATTTTTGTGGTGTAAAGTATCTGGGTTGGCATCTGTAGTCCTTAACTCGGGAATGCTTTGCTCCAGTTTTCTTGCTTTCATTGGTTTGAGGTAAGAAGTCAGTTGTAATTCTGATAGGTTTCCCTTTGTATGTGACTTGTTTTTCTTTTGTAGCCCTACAGAATTTTGTCTTTGTTTTGGGATCTAGCATTTTAAACTAAATATGGCGTGGGGTGTTTCTTTTCTGCATCTTGTCTGTTTGGGGCCTATGTGCTTCTTGCTATTGTGTGTGGGTTTGTCTATTTTAATTTTGGGGAAGGTTCATCTATTATTCTGTTGAAGATCTGGACATACTATTCTCTTGAGATTCTTCTCCTTCCTCTATTCCTATGATACGGACGTTTGACCTTTTCATAGTGTCCATATTCCTGGTTGTTCCACGTTTGTGTATTTTTAAATTTTTTAGTCTTTATTTGAGATTTTAATTGCTTTGTTACTTCCAGATTGATATTCTTTGTTCTGCTCCTCCATTCTACTTCTGAGGCTTTTTCCTTTCTTTTCTTCTTGATTGTAAGTGTGTGTTTAATTCCTTTTTTTCTCCTGTGTTTTTTTTAGTACTTCCATATTTTGATCCTAATCCTCTTCTTGGGCTTCTCAATCTCTTCTTGGTGTCCTTACTTCGTGTGGTTGGCTTCCTTTTTCAGTGTTTCTAATTCCTTTCGGAGTTTGTTTTTTTCTCCCTCTAGTTCTTTCTGGAGTTTGGTCTGTTCTTTAGTCTTTCTGAAGTTTGTCATTGTATCCTCTAGGCCTTTTTGAGTTTTTCATTCTCTCTCTTTAGTTCTAATTCTTTATTTTTTTCTCCCTCTAGTTCTTTCCGGAGTTTGTCAATCTGTTCCTTTGTTCTTTCTGATGTTTTGTCATTGTATCCTGCTAGGTCCTTTTTGAGTTTTTCATTCTCTCTCTTTAGTTCTCTGATTATTCTCCTTTTGTTCTTTAATTTCTCTGCAAGGTCTGCAATGATTTCTCTAAGATCTGTTCCTTGGGTCTCCTCAGTGGTTCCCATTGTAGCTTTTCCTACTGTTTGGTAGAGCTTGGTGCCAGGATTATCCTGCGCCTTTCCCATGTTGTTCCTTCGTTTGTCCCTGGATGTGGGCTTCCCTTTTGTGGTTTGATCACACAATAGTGGACGTAGTTTTGCTTTCCCCCTTCAGATGCCTTTTTTGTTGTTCCCTTTCCTCCTCCTTCCTTTATGGAGTATGGACTTGTCTCTTTTCAATTTTTTGCTATATTGGATATTGGAACCAGCCACTCTTCTCTTCTGTTTTGAAGGTTCTCCAAAAAAAAAAAAGAGGTCCACTTGATTCTCACAATCCGGGGGGGATTATGCCTGACTTAGCCCACACCCCGGCAGCCTGCCCAAAGCACAGCTGCACTGGCCTTGTCCCGACTCCCGGACCCTGGCCACAGCCCGGGTCCCGCCCCAAGGCCCCAGACCCGGGAACGAACCCACTCCCAAGCCTATTGCCCAGGTGACTTCTGGTAGCCTGCCAAAGTTGCAGCCACACTGGCCTTGTCCCAACCTCCGGCCTCTGGCCCAGTCCCGGGTCCTGCCCACAAGGCCCCACACCCGGGAGAACCCCAGCTCCCAAGCTACTTGCCCAGGTGACTTCTGGGTAGCCTGCCCAAAGGTGCCAGCCGCCACTGGCCTTGTCCGTACTCTCCCGGACCCTCTCGTGCCTCTTTGTTTTTCTAATGTAGGCACCAAGGGCTATAAAACTTCCCTCTCAGGACTTCTTTTTAAGTATCCCATAGGTTTTGTGTGTGTGTGATTATCATTTATTCAGTTCTAGGAATCTTTTCTTTATCTCTTCCTTAACCTATTCATTATTCAGGACAGTGTTTTGTCTCTGTGTTCTTGTAGGTTGTAGGGCTTAACCTGGTGTTGATGTTGAGCTTTATTGCACTGTGGTCTGATTGAAATAATTTCATGCATTCTATCTTTTTGTATTTGTGGAGGTTTCTCTGTGTCCCGTATGTGGTCGATTTTAGAGAATTTTCTGTGGGGTGCTGAGTAGAAAAGTGATTCTCTGGTATTAGGGTGGATATTCGGTAGATGTCTGTGAAGTCCACTTGGTATATCATATCGTTCAGTTCAGATGCTCTGTTTATTCTTTGTCCTGTTGACCTGTCCAAAGGGCTCAGTGAGGTATTGAAGTCCCCTACTATGAGGGTGCTGGGGTTAGGTCTGTGACTTGTGGTCCTGGAGAATTGTTCTTTTAAGTTTGCACCAGATTTTGTGCATATTATATTATCAATTGTGAAATCTTCTTGGTGAATTGTTCCTTTGATAAAAATGTAATGGCCTTCTTTGTCTCTTCTGATTTTTTACTTTGAAGTCTTTTGTCTGATATTAAAACACAACACCTGCTTTCTTCTTGGAACATTGTGTTGAATATTTTTCCATCCTTTCACTTAAGGTGGTGCCTGTCCTTGAAGGTAAGATGTGGTTTCTTGTAGACAGCATCGATGAGGTTCTGTTCCTAATCCACTCCCAGTCTGTGTCTTTTGATGGGGAGTTTAGTCCATTTAATATTAAGTTATGACTGATATGGTGGTTGCTCTCTTCACCTTATATCCATTGTGGTTTTGGTTTATGGTTTCTACTTCTTACAATTAGCTTTTATTGATTTCTCTTTCTAGGTGCCGGGGATGAGTTGCTCCTTTCTTCTGTCCTTTGATTGCTTCAAGTATCCTGAAGGGTTGGTTTTCCAGCACATGTATTCTTTCATCTTTTATGTCATGGAAGATTTTTTCTCTCCTTCAACTATAATTGACATTTTTGCTGGGTATAGTAACCTGGGTTTGGCATCTCAGTATTTAACACTGGAATGCTTTGCTCCATGTTCTTCTTGCTTTCATAGTTTGCACTGAGAAGTCAGTTGTAATTCTGATGGTTTCCCTTATAGGTCATTGTTGTTTTTCTTTGGTGCTTTAAGATTTTGTTCTTTGTTTTGGGTAGTCTAGCATTTTTAAACATATGATATGCATGTGGAGATTTCTTTTCTGAATTGTCTTTTTGGAGTTCTATGTGTTCTTGTATTTGTATTGGTTTGTCTTTTTTTTTTTTTTTTTAGCTTGGGGAAATTTTCATCTATTCTGTTGAAGATCTGATCAATACATTTGTGGGGATTCTTCTCCTTCCTCTATTCCTCATGATGGCAGAGGTTTGATCTTTTCATATGTTCCCACAGTTCATGTTCCATTTTTTTTATTTTTAAATTGTTTCATAATCGTTCCTGAGGTTTTTAGTTGTTTTTGTTATCTTCCAGGTCTGATATTCTTTGTTCTGATTCCTGCATTCTGCTTCTGAGGCTTTTTCCATTCCTTTCCTCTTGATTGGATGAGTGTTTGATTTCCTTTTTCATTTCCTCTTCTGATTTCTTTAGTATTTCCACTTCCTTTTGGAGCTTCTCAGTCTCTTCCTGTAGCTCTTTGCTTTGCTGGCTGCTTTCCTTATCTTTTTCAACATGGGATCTTTTCAGTGTTTCCACTTCCTTCTGGAGTGTGTCATTCTCTCTCTAGGTCTTTCTTGAGTTTTTCATTCTCTCTCCTTAGTTCTCTGACTTGTTCTTTACAGTCTTTGATTTCTTTTTTTTTTTAATTTTTATTATATGTATGAATGTACTGTCTGCATGTAGGTTTGTGCACCCATGTCATGAAATGCTGTGGAGGTCAGAAGAGGGCGTTGGATTCCCCTGGAACTGGAGTTAAAAACAGTTCTCAGCTGCCATGTGGGTGCTGGGGATCAAACCCAGGCCCTCTGCAAGAGCAGTGGGTGCTTTTAACTGCTAAGCCATCTCTCCAGCCCCTAGTCTTTGATTTCTTTGAGTATGTTCGCAATTGTTCTTCTCAGATCTGTGTCCTGGGCCATCCCCAGGGGGATCCCACTCTTCCACAGTGTTGGTAGAGCTTAGTGTGCTATTATCCTGCACCTTTCCCATGTTGTCTCTTCTTCCTGTCCCTGGCATATGGGTTTCTTTGCCTGTATTCCAATGTGAATCCCAAATGCCTCTTCACTATGTAGAAGGCGTGCTTTGCTTGCCTCCTTCAGATGCCTTTATTGTGTTTGATTTGTTTTTCTCCTTTTCTCCTTGCTTATGGAGTGTTGATTTGTCTAAGCTTTAGGCTTTCTATTGGAAGTCTAACTCACTCTTCCCTTTCTGAAGGTTCTCCAAAGAATCCACTTGGACACTCCTTCGGCAATCCCAGTTGGGGGTGGGGGGGTTGCTGTTTAGCCTGAGCCCCAGTACTTGTGCTTCAGGTGGTCTTGGGAAATCCCCAATCCAAAGTTTTTTTATATTGCTGATGTAGTTTGAGTGCTTTTTGCTCATGTATGAAAAGTTAGTTGATGTGTGCTTCAGGTTCTCAAAGGAGAGTGGGATGGTCTGGGTAGTAGGCAAGTTTGTGGCAGGCAGATCATCAGAATGGCCCAGGGCAAGATGAGGGGGTGGAAGAAGCATGCTGAGGAACTCATCTGGAGAATTGAGCTACCGTGGGTATAGGGGATCAGGATGCAGTGAGTGGGTCTGGACTAGAAGGATAGTCCAGGGATCTAGGGCAGAAAGAGCAGGAGCAAGCCTGGGCCCAAGTCTAGAAGGGGAGTGGAGTCAATAGTAAACTTTTTGAGTTAAGAACCATCAAATCAAATAGGGAGGATGTGGTGACACACGCAGATACCATGGAAGTGCCTGAGCATCACAGGATATGACCAATGAGAGCCTAATTTCTTCCTCAGGTATTAGTTTCAGAATTTAGGAATGAAGGGTGAGTCTCCTCCCAAGACATTGGTTATTTTCTCCTTGGGCTGTGTTTTCTCTGCTTCCCGAGGAAGCCACCATTCCCCCACCTACTTAACAAGAATGTCTATCTTGTATCTACCCCCAATACAAATCCAGGATTTAACACTTCAACGAGCTATATGATGTCATACATCCATGCTGGAGACACTAATCCTGTTGGCTTGATTTTTACTGTTAGAGCAAAAGGAAGTCTCCCCTAGACTCTGCCTTCATTGCCTTTCCATTTTAATCTGTTTAATGTCATAAATGGCAGTCATGAATACACTGTTCTGACTTCTGTGAGTCTTCCTAGGGAATCATTGGATCTTAAGGATGGCTGTGGGAACCCCTTCCATAGACCAGAGTTGGTCCTGCCGCAAACCAAGAGAACCAGACATTTATGTTGGCCATCAGTCACTGCCTTTGCCCAGGAAGGGTGGGACAAGACGTCTCTCACAAGGTGGTCTTGCGGAGGTAAATCATCCTGGGACTGGGGCAGTTTTAGGCTGTTCGTAGACAAAACCAGAAGCAGTTGGAAGATAGGCACACTGGACCTGTGAAGAGAATGCTGTACATGCAAAATTAGTACCCCGAGGGGGCCAGCCGGCCAGCCTCACACCGTTTTCTCCATCTGGTACCCCGAGGGGGACAGACGGATGGACTGCCTCACACCGTTTTCTCCATCTGGTACCCTGAGCGGGATGGACGGATGGATGGACGGATGGATGGACGGATGGTCTCACACCATTTTCTCCATCTGGTACCCCCAGCGATATGGATGGACAGACGGCCTCACACCGTTTTCTCCATCTGGTACCCCGAGGGGGATGGATAGATGGACTGCCTCACACCGTTTTCTCCATCTGGTACCCTGAGCGGGATGGACCCATCCGTCCTGCCTCACAATGTTTTCTCCATCTGGTACCCCGAGTGGGATGGACGGATGGATGGACGGATGGCCTCACACCATTTTCTCCATCTGGTACCCCCAGCGAGATGGATGGACAGACGGCCTCACACTGTTTTCTCCATCTGGTGACCCCGAGGGGGCGGGACGGACAGCCTCACACCGTTTTCTCCATCTGGTACCCCACGCGGGATGGACGGATGGATGGATGGATGGCCTCACACCATTTTCTCCATCTGGTACCCCCAGCGAGATGGACGGACGGCCTCACACCGTTTTCTCCATCTGGTACCCCGAGGGGGTGGGACGGACACCCTCACACCATTTTCTCCATTTGGTACCCCGAGCGGGATGGACAGATGGATGGCTTCGCACCGTTTTCTCCATCTGGTACCCCGAGCGGGATGGACGGCTTCACACCATTTTCTCCATCTACTTTTCCCTAGTCTCTTATTACTTTCTCCTAGAAACTTTAATGCATCTTTCATACTTCCAGGAAAATCAACTCAAGATAGCTATAGCCAAAAATGGTCCTAGGGAACAGTTTAAGAATGCAGGGGCATGTGTACATGTATCAAACCCAAGGCCTTATTAGTGCTCAGCAAGCACTTTGTCATTGACTAGACCCCCCAGAATTTTCATGGTGGCCCACTTACTACAAAGATGTCAAGGGCTCATCATTGGTGACAGATGGACTATTGCTAGTTATGATAGGTTAAAATGGGTGTTCTCAAGACAGTCTGCAGACATGCAGCAGCAACAAGCCTTTGGAAACCACCAGACATGTTTACTCAATCTCTGGACCAGTGCTCATCTGATCTCATGGGCTCTTTAGGTGGTACAGGTACAGGGTAAAGGATAAAGACTCTTGACCCTGATGAGCTTTAAATGGTGAGAAGAGGGATATCCTGGAAGGTCTCTGGCACAGAAGAGTATTGACATGACAGCTCTAAGGACCCATAATTACCTGAGTGTGGTTATGAATATTGAAAGTCTGTATCTCCATGTCCCTTGGCGCTATGCAGTGGCCCTAGCTTATGTGAGTCTACCCATGGAGTTTAGCATCATGGCTATTCACAGATGTCAGACTTCTGGACTCCTCTGTTAAACACCCTTCAGGGCCCAGCCTCTTCTGCTTTCTGCACTTGCTCTCCCACTTCTAAACATACTCATTATCTTTTATTTTGAGATAGACTTAAAGAATATCCTCATGTTATGTTCACTGGGATTTATTTTTTTTGTTGTTTTTTTATTGATGCTTTGTGTATTTCATACATCATTTTCCAATTCAGTTCAGGCATATATCCCCTTCCCTTCTCCCCACCCCACCCCACCCCACCCCACACATCCCAGTCTGCATTCTGCCGTATATTTCTGTATCTTTCTGGGTTTTTTGTTTTGTATTTGTTTTCATTTATTTTAACAATCAAAGTGATATTTGTGGAGTAAAGCATCCTTTCATGTAAAACAATTTGCGAGCTCAGTTGTCCCAAACCAAGGCTCCTGGTGCTCACCTCCAGCAGGTGGGGGCTTGTATGTTACAAATCAATTGTTGATCAAATGAGTTCCAGACTATATTGTGTGTTTTCCATGTCACCCCATCGCAGCGCCTTACGTATTCTACCATCCCCCTCTTCCAGAGATTGTTCCCTAGGCTTAGAAAGGGGCACAGGTGATGGAAGAAAACAGTCTAAACTTCTCTGGAGCTTTGGTCTGGTCTCTAGATCAATTCTGGCTGTTTTTCTGGGACTGTGTTACTTCACTCAGCATGATGTCCTCTAGCTCCAGCCATTTTCCTGCAAAGCTCATGATGTCGTCTTTCTTTACTGCTGCATAGAACTCCATTGTGTAGATGTACCACATTTTCTCTATCCACTCATCAGTTGAGGGGCATTTGGGTTGGTTCCAGCTCTTTGCTATTGTGAAGAGAGCTGCAATAAACATGGATGTGCATGTATCTTTGTGGTAGGATGAGTCTTGTGGGTACATGCCCAGGAGTGGTATGGCTGGGTCAGGTGGTAGGCTCATTTTGAGTCTTTTAAGGGTTCTCCACACTGTTTTCCAGAGAGGTTGTATGTAGCGCCTGCGCTACTGCATTACCCAAAGGGTCAGGCGAGGGGCTGAGGATTTAAAGGAAGACAAGACAGCAGGTCATTTGTGCTGAGAGAATTCCGTTTATTGAAGAGACAGGGGAGCCTTACATACAAGTGAAAAAAACCAGGGTTAGAAGTTCATGCTCCCAGGCACAGGCGGTTCTCTGGCGTGGGTGGAAAACAGGAACTTGTGGTCAGGCCTCCTCGGAAGAAGGGTAACAAGATGTTCCAGCAAGATAAGCGCTTGGTCAACAAGCTGGTCAGCAGATCCCCTGGGGGCCAGGACCCAACAGTTGTACAAGTTCACATTCTCATCAGCAGTGGATGAGTGTTCCCCTTTCCCCACAACCTCTCCAGCATTTGTTGTCTTTTGTGTTCTTGATCTTAGCCAGTCGTATTGGAGATGATATCTGACAGTGGTTTTAATTTGCATTTCCTTAATTATCAATGATGTTGAACACTTTTTAAGATGTTTCTCAGCCATCTTCCTCACTGGTGAAGTCTGTTCAGCTCTTTATCTCTTTGAGTACATCATTTGTTTTCTTTTTTGTTTTTTGAGTAGTCTATATATTCTTGACGTTAATGCTCTGTCAGATGAATCACTAGTGAAGATTTCCTCCCACTCTGTGGGTTTTCTCTTCAATTCCTTGATTCTTTCACTGTACAGAAGCTTGAGTTTGAGGTCCCATTTGTCAACTGTTGTCCTTATTTCCTGTGCAGCTGCTGTCTGATTTAGAAAGTCTTTTCCTATACCTATGTCTTGTAGGTTGTTACCAACTTTTTCTATCACCTTCAGGGTTTCAGGTTTTACATTGATCTTTGATCCACTTGGAGTTGATTTTTGTACAGGGTGAGAGGTAGGGGTTTAATTTTGTTCTTGATGACCTCATGAACTTTGCAGGTAAGTGGACGGAACTCTAAGCCATTATGCTAAGTGAAGTAACACAGTCCCAGAAAAACAAGCAGTGAATGGTCTCCCTCATTTGTGGATGCCATCAACAAATCCTCAGATAAAAGGCAAGCTGAACAACATTATTGTTATATTTCTGTTTATCTGAAATCAAATATGTTATATTGTAAATCTCTTAAGGGGCTCTAAAGTCAACCCACCACTTACTCTCAAACTCTGTAACTACTGTATATGAGTGGAAAGTATATATACGTACTTTAGAGTAATATAAAATTAAAGGAGGAAAATGTGAATTCCTAAACTTAAAAATGACTGAGAGAAAGATTCAGGACAGTTATGGCAGAGTGCATGATCTGGGGTGGGGTAGAGGGAAGGGAAAGGGGACTATGTCTAAACTGAACTGAGAAATGGTATCTGAAATATATAAAACACCAATATAAGCATTAAAAAATTAAAACAGGATGATTGGTTCTCAAAGACTTTCAGTCTAATAATTAGACCGAAAATAGCTAGGAAAGGAATTTTCACACCAGCAGTCTAAGATATCTGAATTGTTCATAATTGATCACCATTTTGTAGCGTATTTGCTTTCTTGGCAGGATTTCCTTCCAACCTTGTGCTTACTTCTATTTAACACTAATTAGGTACATGTGTTTAGTTTGGCCCACATTAACAGACTTCCCAAACTGGCTTATGTGGTTGTCTCAATGTGTCCAATTTAGTATAATCTTTTGAACTCCACTGCTAAATGCTGTCTTATATTTCTCAAATCACTTGTGTGTTTTAAATTTAACTGAGCATTCTGTTTTTATTTGCCAAACCTGAAAATATTTTAACTACTAAGGCAACAAAAAAATCAGGTTTCTACAACTTTCACACAGCAATATCCTCAAACTAATATCCCTTTTGAGGGGTGTGTTTCCTTCCAATAACAGAACCAGACGCCTGTGCCACCAGCGAAGCACATGCTGGATAAGAGGACATCCCTCACAGGTATGCGACAGCCTTGTGCTATAGCCTGTGGAAATCTAGATAGCACTCATCCCAGGAATTGCTGTCCTCTGCTCACATGGCTATCAGGACTACCCTGAACTACAAAATGGGATCCTGACTCCAACTTTTACCAACATCATCAATAACATGGAGATCCAATACTGGCATCCATCCTGGGTCCAAAAAAATCAAAGACTTCTTAAGTTCTCAAGTTACCACTCAGTGTACATCCCATGTAGACCATCTTCTCACTTGTTTCTGGTACAGTTAAGTCTTTGCCCCTATGTGGTTGGGCTAATTGGGAGCCTATCCTTGTATTTGTTTTTTCGTGGTTGTGACAAAATACATGACAAATGCAACTTAATGGAAGTATTCTTCAGCTCAGAGTTTGGACTGTCCAGGTGAGGAAACATGGTGGGAGGAACATAAGGCATCTGGCAACACTGTATCTGAAGTTCTTTTTTTTCTTTATGTGTATGAACGTACTGTCTGCATGTAGGTTTGTGCACCCATGTCATGCAATGCCACGGAGGTGAGAAGAGGGTGTCGGATTCCCCTGGAACTGGAGTTAAAGATGGTTCTCAGCTGCCATGTGGGTGCTGGAGATCGAACCCTGGTCCTCTGCAAGAGCAGTCAGCGCTCTTAACCACTAGGCCATCTCCCCAGCCCTGTATCTGCAGCTCTTAAAGAGAGAAATGCTAATGCATAGTACAGTCTCCTTTTCAGGTGAAGCTGGAGCCCATAGTGCAGTGCTGACCACAGCTGGGGAAGGGACCTTCCCAGTTCAATTAACCTAATCTAGAAAACCCCTCAGAAGCATGTCCAGAGGTTTATTTCCTAGGCGAGTCTAAATCCTTTCAGGTTAACAATGTCAAGCATTGCACTCCCCTTCAATGGCATGAACCCTGTGACTGATTCTCCTTCTTCTAAGCCTCACTTTGAAATGCTCCACCACTTCCAAATAGCATCACAGCCTGGGGGCCAGACATTCCACCTTTGGATATTCAAGGTCAAATTATATAAAGTTTTTTTTTTCCACATGACTTGATTGGGAGCGTTGGGGATTCAAGGATAGAAAGATAACAGGAAAGACCATGGCAGCACACTGCATAAGGGGAAGTTGTCTTGAAGTTCTACTGGCTTTGACAGATGAACGTCCTGAATGACAATATTTTCTTGCCATTACATCACCCGGCTTTTTTTAATTTCACCATTCCTAACCTCTTAATTTCAAACAATGAATTTTGGTCATACTTAGACCTCCTCCCCTCTCATATCCTCCCCATTTCCCTACCCCCTTGCTTCATATGCTCTATTATATTTTTAAAGGCTTAGGGAGTTTGTTCCTCAAATGCTCCTGGATATGGGTCCATCCCCACAGCTTGGTCAACCCACACAGCATCCCACCCTTCAAACTAGCTCCCCCTCTCTCATTAGATATCAGTTGCCAAGAGTTCCTCAGGGCTGGGGGTTCTTGTCCAACTCCCCACTCAGGCTTGGGCTTGTGTAGGTCTCATGCATGCTGTCACAAGTGTTGGGGATTCATATAGGTAACTTCCCTGATATGCCTAGAAAACAGGATTTCCTTGTATTTCATTTGCCACCCCTGGCACTTAGAATCTTTCTACTCCCTCTTTCCCCATGATACCTGAACCTTGGGAGAATGTCTGCGTAGGGTCCTGTTTAGGGCTGAGTATATCAGTTGTGGGTCTCTGTTAATTTCCATCTGCAGCAAGAAGCTTCTTGGTGAGAGTTGAGAGCTATGTTTAATCTATGGCTATGCCAGTAAGTCATTAGCAGTCAGTTTAATACTATGTTGATTTAGCGGGATAATAGTCATGGGTTCTCTCTAGTCACAGGTTCCAGTTCCAACAACAGTGCCAGGAATGGGCTCCATATTGTGAAGCCAGCCATAAATCCAATGAGAAAGTCTTTAATTATTAAATCCAATGAGAAAGTCTTTAATTCCCAAAACATTAATGCCACTATTACATGCACCAGTGGGCATAATTTTTGCCAGGCCAGTCCTTATTGTAGCTTTAAGATTCACAGCTGAATAAGGTTGATTACTTTTTTTCTTATTTTTTTTTTTTTTTTTGTCTTTTCAAGACAGGGTCTCCCTGTAGCCCCAGCTGTCCTGGAACTCACTCTGTAGACCAGGCTGGCCTTGAACTCACAGAGATCCACCTGCCTCTGCCTCCCAAGTGCTAGGATTAAAGGCATGCGCCACCAAGCCCGGCTGGTTGATTACTTTTCTATTCTGGTAGCATGAGTAGTATTTCCCAGTACTATGAAAGCTAGACAATAGAGAATCGGCTACAAGGTTCACAGCCACTGTTATTGTCCTCGTTTGTTCCGTGACTCACATGTGCCTTGTCTTCAGCAACAGAGTCTAACCATCAATCTCTGGGGGACAACCAGGAGCAATGGCCATGGCCAGGATTGTCTGAAAGTCTGAGACTTCCCTCGACACCACTGAAAGAGGGAGCCCACTCCTGACATTGGGCTTTTGATTTGCTAGCCTTGACATCTGATCAGGGCATTGTGTCTCATTGATCCAGGGTAACTCCCTTAAACCCTTTTGTTTGCATATGTCTATAGGTTGTAGGGTAGGTTTCCATATAACTCTTGCGAAAGGCTTTAGGGTTCGTTACCCCTCACACTCCCTGCTCTACTCTGCCCTCCTACTCCCCAGCCCATTTAACCCTGTTTTATGCTCCTTCCCCCCCTTTGTATCTATGCATTTCTCATTTTAACTGATAATTCCCTAAAGACAAATGTTGGGCAAATTATAGAAATCAAATAATTTTGCTACTTCAAAAATATATTTTACTTGATACATACGAATGTATTGCTTGCATATATATGTAAGTGCACGCATGTCATGCAGCACCCACAGATGTCAGGAGAGGACGTTGGATCCCCTAGAACTAGAGATATGGATGGCTGCATGCCCCCATGTAGGTTCTGGGAATCAAGCCCAAGTCCTGTGCAAAAGCAGCCTGTGCTCCTAAGCACTTGAGTCATCTCTCCAGCCCCTGATTTTGCCACAATTGTTTTTGATTTTTAAATAGACTGATTCACTGTTGACTTTTACAGTTCTTTGTATATTTTGAAAACAAGTTTTTTTATGAGTTATGAGGTATATTTTCTGCCAGTCTGTGGCAATCTTTTTGTACTTTCAACAGTATCTTTCGCAGAGTTGTTAATTTGTTAATTTGCCTAAAGTCCAACCAAACTTTTCCCTATTAATGGAGCTTTGGGTGTTAAGTCTAAATTTTTTTTAAGCTCAACATCTGGATTTTTTCATCTTCTAGAATGCTTGCGGTTTTGTACTTGACATGTGGTACCCAGTTGTGTCAGCACTTTTTGTTGAAGATTATCCTTCTTGTCATTTGACCCTGTAACATTGTGTCATCAATTGTGGGACTGTTACACACAGTCCTGGTAATGGTATCTTTATATTAATCTCAAAAGTGGATAATGTCAATATTCAGTTTCCTTTAGTTGGCAGGGTTTATACAGTGCTGGATTTTGGCTTTTACATATAAACTTTAGAATCAGCTTACCAGTATCCACAAAATGGCTTAACAGGACTTAGGTTGGAATTTAACACACTTGTCTTTGAAATCAGAGTTGAAATAAAATACGATGTTCACTGTCTCTATATTCAGCTCTGTAGTCAGCTATCTGTTGCCCTTCAAGCTCATATGGATTCAAGTTACTGTCTCATCTTTGAATCCAAGCTGAAAAGGCACCTACCATCACTGACTCTTTACCTGGACCCACAAGGTAACTCAAAGGACAAAGGTTGGCATCCCGGTCTTATTTCACATCTGTTTCTCTTGTCTCAAAAATGTTGAGTCAGAATCTTAACTCTGAACAAGTTAAATTAATCATTCAAGGAGAGTTGTCTGAAAATGCTGGTATTTGATGTATCTCTTTGCTTTTCTGCCTCGAGCCTTTCAGGGGGATGAGGAACTAAGGCTTCTTATTGTAGCTTTTATTTTTATTAGCAGCTACCTTTATTTAGACCAGACACAAGTCAGACAGTAATACCAACATCCAGACCAACATGGCTGTGAGAAAAGACAGAATTGCTTAGCACCTGCTGTCTATCTTTTTTTTAAGGATTGTCCTCAAACACATTTTTAGAGAGAACAGCAGGCACTAATGAAATATGAGACCCTCGGTACCTACTGAGGCAGTCACACTATCACCCTTACCCCTGACAAAATGGAACTGAGAGGAAGCATGAAGCTATCTACTACAGAGCCAAGTGGCCTGGGATGCCAGGCTTGGGAGTAAAGGGAAGTATCTCAGATGGTCTCTAAAAATACAGAAGACAGGGGCTGGAGAGATGGCCTAGCGGTTAAGAGTGCCAACTGCTCTTGCAGAGGACCCGGGTTTGATCCCTGGCACCCACATGGCGGCTGAGAACCGTCTGTAACTCCAATTCCAGGAGAACTCCAGTTCCAGGGGAATCCGATGCCCTCTTCTGACCTCCACGGCATTGCATGACATGGGTGCACAAACCTACATACAGACAATACACATAAATTTAAAAATTTTTAATAATTACAAAATAAATAAAATTATATATATATAAATATATATAGAAGGCAGTGCTCAGATTAACATCAATAGTGATTTCTTGGGATGATCTGTTCAAGATAGAAATAAAATGGCTCCCCTGTAACCCACTTCTGGCTCAGTCATGTGGGCACTAAGCCTTAAGGAGAAAAATGAAGTTCAAACTCTTCTTGCACAATATTTTTTTTCTCCCAGGGGTAGAGGTACAGGCAAGAAAATGTGGTATAGTTTTTCATGAATGTTAAAGAGGCACAATTTGTGGCCTGAAACATCCCACTGAGCATTTGTCCACTGGTGGTCAGCTGTAGAAATGAGCCAGGGTTTAGTGGGATGTGCGCGTTCTAGGTCACTTGATTTGGGAACATGTGCAAGCTCACTCAGCTGCTGGTCCACTCCTGTTCTTGGCAATCCCGTGATGGAACTTGGGGGCACGGTGAGGTGTTTGGCACCACTTTGCTGTCACCAGGCCGGCTTCCACCCCTACTGATGCCCACTCACCCCATGGAAGGTGAGGGTTTGGCATCTTGGACTATCTTGTTCTTGTGCACTGTTGGTGCATTTCAAGTGCTACTGAAAACGTGTTCAGAGCAGCTTTCCTTGTACTATAGGCCAATCCCTGCACCCGGCTAGTCCTTTTTTTTTTTTTTTCTTTTCTCATACTTCTAGTAGGAGTTCCACAACATGAAAAGCAGAAGGATGATTAGACAAGGGGTGTAGACCCCAGTGAGGGTCAGCCATTCACAGGAAGTCTCAGGTCTTAGTCCTTTGAAAGCAATAGCTTTGGAGAAATTCTCTAGTAGAAATGGGTAGAGAATTGGAATTAGAGTTGCTGTGGTGTGGATGGAGTAAATGATTGCAGGGGTGCGCCTCCACCAGCAGCTTCCTTTGAAGAAGGCCTAGCCACAAGGGCAAAGAAAGGCAGCTGGAGCACAAGCTCGCAGAAGAGGAAGGACTTGAACCACACTGCGGGATCCTGCATCAGAGGATCTTTGAACTTGGCCAGGTAGAGTTCGGGCAGTAGTAGCACCTGCAGGTCCATGAACAGTTGGCACAGGCACAGCAGCACTCTGGGGAGAAAGTACTTGAACACAGTGGCTGTTCGCGCTTGGAATTCAGGAGATGGTCTCTCCGTTGCCAGGTTGCTGACTTCTGCTACCAGCTCATGGTATAGCTTTACCAGCATGCTGGGGTCGAGAGAGGGACCGTAGGAGAAAGCACAGCTGCAGAGCTTCAATTAATGAGAGGCATGGATCCAGCCACCAGTTGGTCTTCAAGGGAGTTTATATAAAACCATGGATTTTGGTAAAGCTTGGTACTTAAGTTGCTTTTCTGCACTTGTTAGTGAAGAAAATTGAGAGGAATTTTTTATTTAAAGTATTTGCCTTAGCAAGTTGTTCCTGAGCGGATAATCTCTCACCCCCTTTTTATATTTGATATTTTAATAATAAACGAGCTAGTTCATGGCTTGTCCTTGGGATATAGAGGGAATGTCATGAGAGACATGAACTTCCACAAATTAGCTAAAAGATAGGTTATACAGGAAAACCGTTTTTGTTTGGGGACCACTCCCCATTTCGGAAAAACCAATTACTAAGTGTCTTCAAGCACCTTCAGGAGATTCATGTGTCTGACCAGTAGCAAAAATAAAGCCTGAAAAGTTATCAACATATATGAGAAGAAATTTTAAAACAACCAAAAGAATGTATATGAGTTACTTCCATTTCTCAAAGTTCATTAGGATCAAAACCTGAAGTTTCGACTTCTCTCAGGATGATGGAGCCCAAATATTGGCAGTCAAATTGGGACCACATTAAATTTGTTGAGCCTTGTGCCTGTGATTAAAAACAAAACAGGATGAGTTAGTCTTTGAAGGAGGCTTTGAATAAAGGCAAATACTGTTAACAAAGGAATCTGAGGAATGGGCCAAGGTGGCCTGAAACAAAGTGGGATGGCTTGAGCACACAGAGCTGGGGAGCAAATGACAGACGGGGGCCCAGGCAGCCGAAAGTTCTTCCTGCTGGATGTGGGCCCTCCCCATCTGCAGTGCCATCCTCCAGCATCAGGTGTAATCGTTCCTTTCCCTGATTTCTTGGCTCCATCTGAAAAAATTAGCACATTAAGCTGTAAGGGAAAAGAGGGAATATTAAAAACAGAAGCAAATCTAGGCGTCTTCTAAACTCAGCTTCTAGCTGGAATCGCTATAATGCAGGAAGAGTTAGAGGCCCAGCACAATGCACTGAAGCAGTTTAAATCGGTGTCTCCTTTAAGGCAGCATGGGGGACTCTGGGAGAAGTGGATGCCAATTGATATTGCCCGAAAGCTGTTAAAGAGAAGTTCATGTTACTTTTTTGGAAGAGAAAATTGTAATTTATGAGGCTTAGACTTAACCTTCATTTTAATATTTTCATTTAAAAAAAATGGTATTTTTGAAGTTCTGGGCTAGTCATCTTCCATGCTATGGATAAAATCCAGAATTTTAAAGTCTAGTAGTAAACTCTGGTGCTTTCAGAAGAAAAATGGAAAAATGAAAAATTAAAACTAATTTAGTTAAGTTTTATTCTTAAAGCCTTCTCATGTTGACTTATTTGAGATAGTCTGCAGGAACTTAGTAATGGTCCACTTATTTATGTTAATTGGGTCTAGAAAAAAAATCCATATTTTTGGTTGTGACTGAATAGCTGACAAAATACCCAACTTAATGAGAGGCAGCTTACAATTTGAGGAAGACACTCCACTTTCAACCCACAGTGCAATTCAACAGCCACTCTGATATTAGTGATGGTTAAAGGTATGTTAATATTTACATACTCCTAATTAACAAATCAAACAGTGATGGATGCATGCTTGGATTTCTTTTTTTAATTTTTATTTTTTGTGTATGAATGTACTGTCTGCATGTAGGTTGCTGCACCCGTGTTGCTCAATGAATGGTGCAAAGGTCAGAAGAGGGTGTCAGATTCCCCTGGAACTGGAGTTAAAGATGGTTCTTAGCTGCCATGTGGGTTCTGGGAATCAAACCCATGTCCTCTGCAAGAGCAGTCGGTGCTCTTAACTGCTGAGCCATCTCTCCAACCCCCCCTTTTTTAATTTTTTTATTTAACTTGGATTTCTATAGAAAAGAAAAATCACAAATATTTAATAGTCACAAGAAATTCTCTAATTTTATTACATATATTCAAACTTTTCATGGTTTAAAAATAGAAATCCAGTTCAATTTTGTGTGTTTAACAATTTTATAGGTCCTGCTATGGTGAGGTGAGTAATCACTAAATCATTGAAATCCACTAGCATTTGACTACAAAATATTATTTCCCTGATGCAATTAGCAACCTCTGATCAGGAAATTATCAAAGTGAAATCTTGAATTTCCCACTTGTATTATACACAATATTTTAATCACTTCCTAATTATTCACAATTTTGTGTATTTAATATTTTCATAATTACTTTATTGTAGGACTCCAGGCCTGGTGGCACACACCTCTAATGCCAACATCTGGGAAGTAGAGGCAGGAAGATCAGAAGTTCCAGGTCATCCTTAGCTTCATAAAGTTCAAGACTAGCTTAAGCTACGAAATCCTACCTAAAACCAGCACCTATGAAAAGAAAAGGAACTGGACCTGCCTTTTCCCTCCTGCACACTAATAGGAAATAGACTCAGGTAAGAGTTTTAAAACGTGGCATCATTTTTACTTTTTTATTTTTTTAATTTTTTTAACTTTTATTTATTTCTGTATGTGTATGAATGTACTGTCTGCATGTAGGTTTGTGCGCCCGTGTCATGCAATGCTGCAGAGGTCAGAAGAGGGTCTCGGATTCCCCTGGAACTGGAGTTCTCCTGGAATTGGAGTTTCAGACGGCTCTCGGCCGCCATGTGGGTGCTGGGGATCGAACCCGGGTCCTCTGTAAGAGCGGTCAGCGCTCTTAACCGCTAGGCCATCTCTCCAGCCCCATTGTTTTATTCTTTATACTGAAACCTACACTTTTATCCCTTGGTTTCTGAATTGCGTGCAGTGTATTTTCATATTTAGATACTCCCCTTATCTGTACTTTCCTAACTCTCCACCAAATTTCTGTTAAATATATAATTAAAGTTGGCCCTTGATTTCTTTCATCCCATATTCAATTCAAGCCCAATGGCTCTGCAGGCGGATCTTTGTGAGTTCAAGGCCGGTCTGGTCTACAGAGTGAGTTCCAGGCCAGCTGGGGCTATAGGGAGACCCTGTCTCGAAAAGATAAAAAAAAAATTCATTTCCTTTAATGGGAAATTAAATAATAAATAAATAAAATTATAAATATAAATTAAATCATACCTCATCTCTCCAGTATGCATTGCATTTTGCTCTAGAATACTGATGAGCCATAAATAACTTTCCGAGTGAATAATTAAACTCATAAGATTTATCAAACATTCAACTTGGCCATGACACAAACATTATAAATAGGAGCTTCTAAAATAAGCATCTGACAAATTTAGCAATGAAAATTTCATGTCTCCAATTTAAGTGTTATAATTGATTGTGGAAGATGTCTTTCCAAACAATTACTTTCAAAACTCCACAAATGCTGAGCACTAATTTAAAACCAATTATCTCTACATTTCTGAACAAATCAAAGTTTAAGATCAGCGCTCTTTAGTAAAGAACTGTTTGTTTCCTATTTTCTCTTGCCAAAACTAGGATTCCTTTTTCACCATTTCAGAACCTCTGTGTTTTAAATCTAGAAGACTCAGGAACTTTTTGTATTGGCTCTTGATTACTTAAATTAAAGTAGCCCGAATTAATTCTCCTATGCCATAGGGACTAGAATTCTCATAGCTTTATCTGCCAGAGTCCCTGATGTTTGGGGCCCTGGACATAATTTACATGTTTCTAATGAGAAATCTTCAAGCTAAGCCAAGGAAAATAAAATTGAAATCAGATTTATTTCTAAATCTCTAATGTATGCATATCCCTGCTCTCAGTTCCCTGCTGGCCTGCCTCTGACCTGGAAAAGAGCTAGGATATTTGTAGTGCTTGCCTTAAGAACCTATGCTAGTTACTTTCTGTTGCTGTGATAAAAACACTGATCAAAACCGACTTGGGGAGGAAAGGGTTTATCTTAAAGGGTCACAGGTCATCACTGGAGGAAGTCAGGGCAGGAATCTGGAGCTAGCTGAAGTGGAGACCGTGGAGGAACGCTGCTGCTGTCTTACCCCTCTGGCCTGTGCTCAGCCTGCTTTCTTAAATGATCCAGGGCCACCTGCCCAGGGGTGGCATCACCCACAGTGGGCCGGGCCCTCCCACATCATTTAACAATAAAGAAAATGCCTCGTAGACATGCCAGTCTGTATAGGAAATTCCCCAAATGAGTTTCTCTCTTCCCAAGTGTCAAGTTGACAACTATCGCGCACAATTGACCCCTTGTCAACTTGACACAAACATTATCAAACCATAACCTTTCCATTTCTTATCACCCAAGATCTCATATTAATATTAAAACACAATGCAACATTAAAATTCCAAAGTCTCTTTAAAAATCCAGTCTGTGGATTTCTGTAAAATAAGTTACATCTATTTCAAAGAATCAGGCACACTTAAGCAAAACCAAAGTCCAGCAGCACAGCTGGATGTTGAACATCTGGGACTCACACAATCTTCTGAGCTTCAGAAGCCTTGAGTAGCTACACTATGTGGCCCTATAGCTTGTCTTGTAGGCTCGGGCTGGCTCCTCACCTGCCACTGTCCTTGATGTTCATCCCACTGCCCTGGCATTTCCAATATGCTGTGGTTCGAGCTACAACTGAGGCTGCACCTTCACCGGCCTCTCCTGGCACCCCTTGCTGCCAAGTCTCAACTGTGCTCCGTGACCACTTCATGCCTTCAAAACCAGTACCAGGTAGATTTACACATGACCAAGTCCTGCTTCCAGCTCGAGATGCAGCCTTGGCCCTCTCTAGACCACAGCTTCTGTGTGCTGACTCTGAGGGAACACTTCCAGACTATTTCACCTCAATGATGCTGGTCTCTTGTTAATCACAGCTGATTTTCAGCCCCAGCTAACCAGCATATATTGCCCCAGTCAAGCAAAGAGATCACTTCAGTGGTTCTGTCTCCTGTTACCTCAGTTAATTCTTCAGCCTTAGATGACCAGAAACCATAGACTCTCAATTCAAAAATCATCCAAACAGCACTCGTAGTGTTTGCTTCCCTTGGAGTGCCGCGAGCCAGACCTCTATCTGCACTTTTTCCAGCCCAGGGTTTCAAATGCTTCCACAATCCTCCAAGAAACAGCATGGTCAGGGCTGTCCCAGCAATAGTCCATGTTCCTGGTACCAATTTCTATGTTAGCTTTCTATTGCTACAATAAAACACTGACCAAAATCAACTTTATAAGAAATGGTTTGTTTCTTCTTAGACTTTTAAGGCACAGTCCATCTTTGAGGGAAGTCAGGCAGCAGGAACTCAGGGCAGGAACTTGGAGTCAGGAACCAAAGCCCAGGCCATGGAGAGAACTGCTGACTGGCTTGAGCCCCTGGCCTGTGCTCAGCCTGCAGTTGTATATAGCTGAGGCCCACTTCCAGAGGAATGGTACTGCCCAGTGTGTTGGACCCTCCCACCTCAACCAGCAATCAAGAAAATGCCCCATGGACATGGCTACAGGCCAATCCAATGGAGTAATGCCTCAATGCCATTCCCTGTACACAGGGGTATCAGGATGACAGCTGAAGCTGTCCAGCACAGGACCTGGATTCTGACTAGTGGCTGCTGCCACCTGGATCCTTGTAGCAGAGAGCCTGAAAGAGTTGGCTCTCTGAACATTTGTTCCTCTGGTTACTCAGGTGGTCTTGGATGTGTTTGGTACTATGAATGTCTGCTTGAGACACCTACAGTGTTTTTTTTTTTCTAGGCGTTTTTTTTTTTTTTTTTTTTTGTCTTTTCAAGAAAGGGATTCCCTGTAGCCCCAGCTGGCCTGGAACTCACTCTTCTTCCCTCTTCTCCCAAATGGCTGTTTCCATTTGCACTTAAATAGCTTACTGAACAAAAATGATAAACCTGGTTCTTCATATTTTCAATCCAAGATATTCTTGGAGAATTATAGAGCTTCTATAATTTCCTCCAAAGAATTTCTCATCTGTCAGTTATGGAGTACATGTTTTATAAAATCAAACCCAAATTATGGGCCTTCTGCTTATGAAATATCATTCAGCTTAGCAATTATGTTGGTCTTATGTGAAAGTCTGACTCATTTGAATGCCTTCATTTTGCCACTGAGATGCTCAGGGTGATACTATATTCCAAACAACCATAAACTCAAGTCCTGAACATCAGGGTTGCATGAATTCCTGCCCCCAACCCTTGTCTGTCTGAAGATTCAAGCCTTCCTTTGCTTAAAGATCTGTATTATTTTCACCTGAGGAAATGACCTTGCAAAAGTACTCTACTTCCTCAAAACCTACCTCTACCCATCAAAATGCTATGGCTTCCTCAAAGTCCAAGTATCTCTACAGTAGAATGAGTCCTTTGGGTATATGCCATGGTATATCAGGGTCATATGGTAGGTTTATTTTTAGTTTAACAGTTCTCCACACTGCTTTCCTTAGTGGTTGCAGGAGTTTGCATTCCCACCAGCAGTGGGTGAGTGTTCCCCCTTTCTCCACACCCTCACCAGCATTTTGTGTATTTTCTTCTCTTGATCTTAGCCAGTCTGACTGGACTAAGATGAAATCTTAAAGTGCTTTCAATTTGCATTTCTCAAATTACTAAAGTGGTTCTTAACCATTTTTCTTTGAGAACTTTCCGTTCAGGTGCTTAGCCCTTTTTTTATTTGGTCATTTTTTTTTTTTTTGAGTTCTTTGTATATTCTCGATACTAACTCTCTGTCAGATGTGTAGCTGGTAAAGATTTTCTCCCACTCTGGGTTTCCTCTTCGCTTGCTTGGTGGTTTCTTTTGCTGTGCAAAAGCATTTTAGTTTAGTGAGGTCCACTTGTACATTTTCTACTTTAATCCCTGAGCAGCTAGCATCCAATTTACAAAGTCCTTTCCTTACCTACATCTTGTAGGGCACTGCCTATGTTTTCTTCTTTTTCAGAGTTTCAGGTTGCACATTGAGGTCTTTGATCCATTTGGAGTTGACTTTTGTGCAGGGTTATAGATAAGGGTCTAGTTCATCTACATATGAAATTCCAATTGTTGAAGATGCTATACTTCCTCCATTGTGTGTTCTTGACACTTTTGTCAAATATCAGGTGGCTGAAATGATATGCACTCATGATTGAGTCTTCAATTATGTTCCACTGATATGTGTGTGTTTTTGTGCCAGTATCATGCTGTTTCATGTTGGTAGCTATATATCATTGCAACTCTGGTACCATGATTCCCCCACCCCTACCCCTACCCCCAGCATTGCTCATTGTGCTCAGGATTGCTTTGACTATCTAGGGTCTTTTGTGATTCGTATGAATTTTAGGACAGTTTTTTTCTAATTCTGTGAGAATTTCATGGGGATTTTGATTGGCATTGCATTGAATCTTTAGATTGCCTTTGGTAGGATGGTTACTTTCACAATATTCTTCCAATTCATGAGCACAGAAGGTCTTTCCACCTCCTGACATCTTCCTTTATCTCTTGAATTTTGCCAAAGGCCATTTCTGCATCTATTTAGATGACCATGTGATTTTTTTTCTTTAACTCCATTTGTATGATTGACTTATTGACTTACATATACTGAACCATCCCTGCATCTCTGGAATAAAGCCAACTTGTTATGTTACATGATCTTTTTTATGTGTTTGTATGCAGTCTGCCAATATTGAGAATTTTTCTATCTATAATCATTAAGGATATGGGGGTATAGTTTTCCTTTCTGGTTGTGTCTTTACCTAGTTTTGGTATCAGAGTAATACTGGCTTCATAGAAGGAGTTTGGGATTTCTCCCTCTGTTTTTTTTTTTTTTTTAATAATTTAAGTAGTGCTTGGAGATCTTTCCGCCTGGTAGAATTCTGTGCATCTATCTGGGCCTGGGCTTTATTCAGTCGGGAGGTTGCTGTTTCAATTTCCTTATTTGCTATGGTTCTATTTAAGCTGCTGATCTCTTCTTGGTCTAACTTTGATTTCCATAAATCCATTTCTTTTAGATTTTCAAAGTTAATAGAGGTTTTTAAAGTATTACCTTATAATCTGAGTCTTTTTGGTGTCTGTAGTGATGTTTCCCCTTTCATCTCTGACTTTGTTGATTTGGATTTACTATGTATTTTTGATTAACTGGGCTAAGGGTCTGTCTTGTTTATCTTTTCAAAGAACCAGCTCTGGGCTAGAGGGATGGCCTAGTGGTTAAGAGCACCAACTGCTCTTGCCGAGGACCCAGGTTCGATCCCCAGCCCCCACATGGTGGCTGAGAACCGTCTGTAACTCCAATTCCAGGAGAACTCCAGTTCCAGGGGAATCTGAGACCCTCTTCTGTCCTCTGAGGCATTGCATGACACAGGTGCACAGACCTACATGCAGACAGTACATTCATACACATAAAAAATAAATAAATAAATAAATAAATAACTAAATAAATAAATAAATAATTTTTTAAAAGAATCAGCTCTTGGATTCTTTGATTCTTTGTATTGTTTTCTTTGTTTCTATTTGTTTAATTTATGCTCTGATTTTTGTCATTTCTTATCTCCTACCTGTGAGTTTGGTTTGTTCTTGCCTCTACAAAATTTTGAGTTGTCCTGTTAAGTCATTTATTTGTGTCCTTTCTAATTTTTTAATGTGGTAAATTAGAGCTATAAACTTCCCTCGTATGACTGTTTTTAAGATGTCCCAGAGGAACAAATCTAACCAAAGATACCAACACAATCTCTACAACAAAAATTTAAAACCCCTGAAGAAGGATATTGAAAATGACATCAAAAGATGGGAAGATCTCCCATGCTCATGGATTGGAAAAATTAATATAGTAAAAATATCCATTTTACCCAAATTGATATACAGATTCAATGCAATCCGAATAAAAATCCCCATGAGCTTCTTCAGACTTGGAAAAAAATCCTGGTACTGGCACAAAAACAGACTCATTGAACAATGGAACAAAACTGAAGACCCAAACTTGAGCTCATACAATTTCAGCCACCTCATATTTGACAAAGGGGCAAAAAACTCTCAATGGAGGAAGGATAGCATCTTCAGCTGGAACCAACCCAAATGCCCCTCAACTGATGAGTGGATGACAAAAATGTAGTACATCTACACAATGGAGTACTACTCAGCAGTAAAGAAAGATGACATCATGAACTTTGCAGGTAAATGGATGGAAGCTATTATGCTAAGTGTAGTAACAGTCCTAGAAAAACAAGCAGCGAATGGTCTCCCTCATTTGTGGATGCTAACACCAAATCCCCAGATGAAAGGCAAGCTGAACATTATTGATATGTTTCTGTTTAAAGCAACTATGTTATAATGTAAATCTCCACTATAATGTAGATCCACCACTTACTTTCAGACTCTGTAATTACTGTATATGAGTGGAAAGTATGTATTCATATTTTAGAGTAATATAAAATTAAAGGAGGAAAATGTGAATTCCTAAACATAAAAGACTGACAAAGATGCAGGACAGTTATGGCAGAATGCATGATCTGGGGTGGGATGGGGGAAGGGAAGGGGAATGTGTCTAAACTGAACTGAGAAATGTCTGAAATACACAAAATATCAATAAAAGCATTATAAAAAATGTCCCAGAGGTTTTGTTGTGTTATGTTATCCTTTTCATTTAGCTCCAGGAATACTTTTATTTCTTAATTTCATCTTTGACTAATTCATAATTCAGGATTGTGTTTAATCTCCATGAGTTCCTGTAGTTACTAGAGCTTTTTTGGTGTTGATATTATGCTTTATTGCATTATGCATGGAATTTCAAATTCATTGTATTAGTTGGAGTTTGTTTTGTCCCCCTGTATGTGGTCAATTTTTTAGAAACTTTCATGGGCTGCTGAATAGAAATTGTATTCTTTAGTGTTTAGGTGAAATATTCAGTAGATGTCTACTAGGTCCATTTGAAGTATGGTATCATTTAATTCAATGAAACCTAAAAATATAACCATATTATCCCGATATAATGATCCTGTGTATATATAACCAAAAGTCCACATAATGCAGAGATACTTGCATGTCTGTTTACTGCAGCAGTACTCACAGTAGCAAGGGTATAGAATCCATCTAAATGTTGGTCAACAGGATAAAGGAAATATATGAATGCATAACAGAATTTTTAAATTATTTATTTATTCTTGGGATTCACAATATTAAGAGCACATTTGTTTTCAGATCACATTAACATTGCTCAGTTTGTCATACAGTTAAGTAATTGGTGCTAGCATCCACAAATGAGGGATACCTTTATTCGTCCTTTGTTTTTTCTGGGACTGTTACTTCACTCAGCATGATATCTTCTAACTCCATCCATTTACCTGCAAAGTTCATTATGTCATCTTTCTTTACCACTAAGTAGTACTCCATTGTGTAGATAAACCACATTTTCTCTATCTACTCATCAGTTTAGGGACACTTGGGTTGGTTCCAGCTCTTTGCTATTATTGTGAAGAGAGCTGCAATAAACATGGCCGTGCATGTATCTCTAGGGAAAGATGAGTCTTGTGGGTATATACCCAGGAGTGGTATGACTAGGTCAGGTGGGAAGTTCATTGCGAGTCTTCCAAGGGTTCTGCACGCTGCTTTCCATAGTGGTTATACGAGTTTACATTCCCACCAGCAGTGGATGAGTGTTCCCTTTTTCCCCCACAACCTCTCCAGCACTTGGTATCTTTTGTTTTCTTGATCCTAGCCAGTCTTATCAGAGTGAGATGATATCTTAGAGTGGTCTTAATTTGCATTTCCCTAATTATTAGTGACATTGAACAGTTTTTAAGATATTTCTCAGCCATCTCTAATTTCTCCTCTGTGAAGTCTCTATTCAGTTCTTTGCTCCATCTTTTGAGTGATTCATTTGTTTTCTTTCTTCTTTGTTTTTTGAGTAGTTTGTATACTCTGGAAATCAATGCTTTGTCAGATGTATCTGCAGTGAAGGTTTCCCCCCACTCTGTGGGTTTTCTCTTCACTTCCTTTATTGTTTCTTTTGATGTACAGAAGCTTTTGAGTTTAATGAGGTCCCATTTGTCAATTGTTGATCTTATTTCTTGTGCAGCTGCTGTCTGATTTAGGAAGTCTTTTCCGACCCTATGTCTTGTAGTCTGCTGCCAGTTTTTCTTATCGCCTCAAGAGTGTTTTGGGTTTCATGTTGAGGTCTTTGATCCATCTGGAATTGACTTTGTACAGGGCAAGAGGTAAGGGGTTTAATTTCATCTTCTACAAGTGGTGATCCAGTTTTTGCCAACACCATTTGCTGAAGATGCGGTCTTTCTCCATTGTGTCTTCTTGGCTCCCTGGTCAAATATGAGGTGGCTGAAATTGTATGTGCTCAGGTTTGGAACTTCAGTTTTGTTCCATTGGTCAACTGGTCTGTTTTTGTGCCAGTACCAACTATTTTTATGACTATAGCCCAGTATATAGTTTGAAAGTCCTGGATAAGATCCCCCCTGTATTGCTCTTTTCACTCAGGGGTTGCTTTGGCTATTCGGGGTCCTTTTGTTTTTTCCAAATGAAATTAAGGATTTTTTTTCCCAAGCCGTGAAGAAAACTCTTGGGGTTTTTGATTGGAATTGCATTAAATCTGTACAAGAGTTTGGGTAGGATGGACATTTTTTACTATATTTATTTCCCATCCATGAGCATGGGAGGTTTGTCCATCTCTGATGTCTTCCTACAGGGTTTTAAAAATTTTTTGTTATAGAGATCCTTAGTGGTCTTGGTTAGGTTTGTTTTTTTTTTTTTTTTATGTATTTTATGTGGGAAGGTCTCCTTGTATTCCTTCTTCAGTTGTTTGGTTGTTGGCATAAAGAAAGGCTACTGATTTGTCAGATTTTATTTTGATCCTGCCACTTTACAGAAGTTCTTAATCGTTTCTAGGAGTTTTCTGGTGGAGTTCTTAGCATCCTTAAGTAGACAATCATATCATCAACAAAAAGGGATGGCTTGACTTCCTCTTTTCCAATTAGAACTCCTTTAATTTCCTTTTCTTGCCTATTGCCCTACACGGGTTTCAAGCACTATATTGAAAAGGAGTGGGGACAGGGGGCAGCCTTGCCAAGTTCCCCCTTTAAGGGGAATGTTCTGTCGTTTTCTTTCCCCATTTAGGATGATATTGGCTGTGGTTTTCCTGTATATGGCTTTGATTACATTGAGGAATGATCCCTCCAATCCAATTCCCTCAGGACTTTAAGCATGAAGGGATGCGGGATTTGTGTCAAAGGCTTTTTCTGTGTCAATGGAGATGATGGTGTGGTTTGTCTTTCAGTCCATTTAGGTGTTTTATGATATTTATTGATTTTCATATGTTAACCATCCCTGCATCTCTGGTATGAATCCAACGATCATGTCATGATGATGATCTTTCTGATGAGGGTCTGTATGTGGTTTACAATTATTTTGTTGAGAATTTTTTTGCATCTATGTTCATAATGAGATGGGAGTATAATTCTCCTTTTGGTTGTAATCTTTGCCTAGTTTTTTGGTAGTTAGAGTGATGCTGGCTTCATAGAAGGAATTTGGGAGAATTCCCTCTGTATCCTTCTGAACAATTTTTGAAATGTTTTATAGAATTTTAAGTCTTTTTGAAATGTTTTACAGAATTCTGCCATGAAACCATCTGGGCCTGGGCTTTTTTTAGTTGGGAGGTTTCTTATTACATCTTCAATTTCTTCATATATTATGGGTCTGTTTAAGCTGTCAATTTCTTCTTGGTTAAGCTTTGGTGAATCCCAGGATTTCAGATATTCATCCATTTCTCCTAGGTTTTCAAACAGAATATAGGTTTTTGAAGTATTCCCGTATGATTTTCTGGATCTTTTCATTGTCTGTTGTGATATTTCCCTTTTCATCATGGATTGTATTGATTTGGAGTTGTTCCTTCTTTCTTTGGGTTAACTGGGCTAGAGGTCTGTCTATCTTGTATATTCTCTCAAAGAACCAACTTTTGGATTCATTGATTTTTTTTTTTTGTATTGTTTTCTTTGTTTCTATTTCATTGATTTCTGCTCTGATTTTTTGTTATTTCTTCCTGTCTGTGTTTAGGGTTCATCTGTTATTGTCTCAAGTGTTTTTAGCTGCAGCGTTAGATCATTCACTTGTGCTCTTTCTGTTTTTCTAATGTAGGCACTCAGGGCTATAAACTTACCTCTTAGGACTGCTTTTAAAGTATACCATAGATTTTGTTGTGTTGTATTATCATTGTCATTCAGTTCCAAGAATGCTTTTATTTCTTTATTTCTTCGTTGACTCATTCATTATTCAGGAGTGTGTTGTTTAGTGTCCATGTGTTCTTGTAGATAGTACGGCTTATCCTGGTGTTGATATTGAGCTTTATTGCACTGTGGTCTGATAGAATGCCTGAAATTATTTCAATCTTTTTGTATTTGTGGAAGTTTCTTCTGTGTCCCAGTATGTGGTCGATTTTTGGAGAATGTCCCGTAGGGTGCTGTGTAGAAAGTGTATTCTCTGGTATTAGGGTGGAATATTCAGTAGATGTCTGTGAGGTCCATTTGGTGTATGGTATCATTCAGTTCAGATGTGTCTCTGTTTATTCTTTGGTTGACCTGTCCAAAGGACTCAGTGGAGTATTGAAGTCCCCTACTATGTATGAGTGTGCTGGGGTTAATCTGTGCCTTGGGGTCCTAGAGAATAGGACTTTATCTTTATAAAGTTTGCTGCATAATCTTGTACAAAATATATTAAAAAAAAAATAAAAACAAAAAAAGTTTGCACCAGAGTTTGGTGCATATACATTCATGATTGTGAAGTCTTCATGGTCAATTGTTCCTTTGATAATGATGTAATGGCCTTCTTTGTTTCTTCTGATTTCTTTTACTTTGAAGTCTATTTTGTCTGATATTAAAATAGCAACACCTCCTTTCTTTTTGGAATATTTTTCCATCCTTTCACTTTAAGTTGGTGCCTATACTTGAGGAAAAGATGTGTTTCCTGTAGACAGCATGTAGATGGGTTCTCTTTCCTAATCCAATATCCCAGTCTATGTCTTTTGATTGGGGAGTTTTGTCCATTAATATTTAAGGTTACAACTGAAAGATGTGTGTTGCTTCCTTTCACCTTATTTATCCATTTGCATTTTTGGTCTAGGTTTCTACTTCTATAGTTATGCTTTTATTAATTTCTTTTTACATGGCTGGGTATATAGTTGCTCCTTTCTTCTGTCCTTTGAATTGCTTCAAGTATTTTCTGAAGGGTTGGTTTTCCAGACATGTATTCTGTCATCTTGTTTATGTCATGGAAGATTTTTTTCTCTCCTTCAACTATAATCAACATTTTTGCTGGGTATAGTAACCTGGGTTGGCATCCATAGTCCTTTAACACTGGGAATGCTTTGCTCCACGTTCTTCTTGCTTTCATAGTTTGCACTGAGAAGTCAGTTGTAATTCTGATGGATTTCTCCTTACATGTAACTTGTTTTTCTCTTGTGGCTTTCAGAATTTTGTCTTTGTTTTGGGTGTCTAGTATTTTAACTATGATATAGCATGGAGAGTTTCTTTTCTGACCTTGTCTGTTTGGAGTTCTATGTGCTTCTAGTATTTGTATTGGTTTGTCTTTTTTTAGTTTGGGGAATTTTTCATCTATTCTGTTGACGATCTGATTAATACCATTCTCGGGATTCTTCTCCTTCCTCTATCCCTATAATTCAGAGGTTTGATCTTTTCATAATGTCCCACAATTCCTGGTTGCTCCACTTTTGTGTATTTTTTAATTTTTTATAATCTTTACTTGAGGTATTTAGTTGTTCTGTGTTATCTTCCAGGTCTGATATTCTTTGTTCTGCTTCCTCCATTCTACTTATGAGACCTTTTCCATTCCTTTCCTCTTGATTGGATGAGTGTTTGATTTCCTTTTCATTTTTTCTTCTGATTTCTTTAATGTTTCCACTTCCTTTTGGAGCTTCTCAGTCTCTTCCTGTAGCTCTTTGCTTCACTGGTTGTTTTCCTTTTTTATTTCAATGTGGGATCTTTTCAGTGTTTCCACTTCTTTCTGGAGTTTGTCATTTTCTCCCTCTAATTCTTGCGTTTGTCAATCTCTCTCTCTAGGTCCTTGAGTTTTTCATTCTCTCCCCTTAGTTCTCTGACTTGTTCTTTATATTCCTTTATTTCTTTGAATATGTCTGCAATTGTTCCTCTAAGATCTGTGTCCTGGACCATCATCAGGGGGATCCACTGTAGGAATCTCCCACAGGGTTGGTAGAGCTTGGTGTTGAATTATCCTGCACCTTTCCTATGTTGTCCCTTCATCGTGTCCCTGGCATGTGTGTTTCTCTTTACCTGTATTCCCATGTGAATCCCAAATGCCTCTTCACTGTGTTGAAGACTTGCTTTGCTTGCCTCCTTCAGATGCCTTCATTGTTTGATTTGTTTTTCTCCTTGTTTATGGAATGTTGAGTTGTCTAAGTTTTAGGCTTTCTATTGGAAGCCTAACTCACTCTTCCTTTCTGTTCTGAAGGTTCTCCAAAGAATCCACTTGGACACTCCTTAGCAATTCCAGTTTGCCTCATTTAGCCCATGCCCTGGTACTCTGTGCTTCAGGTGGTCCTGGGAAATCCTGGATCTAAGCTCTGTGCACTCCACATAACAGAATTTTACTCAGTCATAAGGAAGAATGAAATTGTACCATTCATAGGAAAATGGATGCAACTGGAGATGTTTAACAAAATGAGTCAGACTCAGAAAATATAGTATGTTTTCTCTCATCTGTGAGTCCTAGATTTTATGTAGATGCAGTATATAACATATGCACATAGAACATGAGGTGGAAGCACAGCTGTCTGGGGAAGTGAATGGAAATAACAAGAATGGTGGGAAAAAGGAATAAAGGTCATACTTTGAAATTTTATTAGAAAATTTTATAGATAAGGTATATATTTACATCTCTACCCCTTCCATGTTCCTCTAACTCTTAAATTATGGCCTTTTAATTATTGTTACATAATGTATTACATATATTACATATATTGTTACATATACATTACAGTGTACTGAGTTCATTTAATGCTACTTGGACTGTACATGTGTTTATGGCTGACCACTTGGGATTTGTATTAGTCACTTTTCTGTTGCTGTGATAAAACACCATGACCAAGGAACTTATAAAAGGAAGAGTTTATTTGAGCTTACGATTGACAGTTCCAGGGAATTAGAGTCCATTGTGGCGGGAGGCATGATGGCTGGAGAGGCATGGCAGCTGGAGCAGCAAGCCGAGGGTCACATCTCGCAAAGAGCACAGGAAGCGGAGAGAGAGCAACTGTAGACCATGAGGCTTGTTAAAACTCACTAAGCCTGCCCCCAACAACGCACTTCTTCCAGCACGGCCACACCTTGTAAGACCTCCAAAAACAGTGCCACCAACTGGAGACAAACGTCTGAATACCTAGAGCCTCTGGGGGACACTCATTCAAACCACCACAGGATTGGATAACCTATCAGGGAGCTTCTCTTGAGAGAAAACTCAGTCTCTCTCTCTCAGCATCCTTTGATTGCCTGCAGTTCATCTAGGGGTGGGACCTTGTGAAATTTCCCCAGTCCACTGGTGTTGTCATTGTACAGATTTTGTCTAGGCGACCATGTTGTTTTCTCAGGTGCAGCTTCCCCATGTCCAGAAGACACTATCCTGAAGCAGCCAGGGGTCCTGGTCCTCTGGCTCTACAATGCCCCTCCTTCCAAGGTGTTCCCTGAGCCTTAGTTGTAGGGGTTGCATTGTAGACATGCAAGTAGGGGGATAGGGCACTGCACAGTCTCTTATTCTCTGTGTTCTGACAGGCTTGGAATTGTAATAGTGGCTACTGAAAAAGAAGCTGTTTTGATGGGGGAGCGAGGGTTATACTTATCCATGGATATAAGGAGGCATGCTTCAGAACTTGTATTGGAAGCCCATCAATATATACAATGGATATACTCCAACAAAAAGCTAAAAGTTAAAATCTAACAAATGTTTTATGCACCAAGCAATGTTGCCTGAATTTTAAAGACTTTCAAATCTGCATAAGAAAGACAAAAGACGTTTTTAAATCCTCTAGCAGAAAGCGAATGGCAGAAGATGAAAAACATGTTTGGCAAAATGCTTGAGCTCTGGTGGGGTGGGGAGGCAGGGAAGGGGACACAGGTCTAGATTTTGAAATATTTGAAATTTTGTATGAAATGCACAAAGCTTCAATAAAAATTGGCTTTGGAAAAAAAGTGAATGGCACACGCAGGTGGGTATGTGACGAGATCCTCACTGGTCATCTGAAACCTGCAGACAACAGGAACTCACTCTTGTATTTCAAATAAGTAGGAACTTCAAAGGCGAGGCTGGAGGGGGTTGAGGGAGGCCCAGACCAGTTCTCAGGCTTCCCTTCAGAGAGTGCTGAAGTCTCTGTTGCCCTCCAGGAACAGCAAGACATCATCCCAAGTGGTCATGTCTGCAGCTGGAGGACAGCAGGAAGTCACTGCACCTTGCAGACTCACTGCAGAATCAAGCCAGCCCCCGTCACTTGTGCCCCCTGAGGCACGCTTCCTTGGGACCCTTCTGCCTGGAGCATTCTATATTGTCAATAACATACTTGGGCACTTGAAAGCACATCAGAGAAAATGCATAAAGAAAATGGGGTCAGGCTGGAGAAATAGCTCAGTTGGTGAGATGATGCATTGCAAAAATGGGGAGCCGAGTATGATACAAGAAATCAATGAAATAGAAACAAAGAAAACAATACAAAAAAATCAATGAACCCAGAACCTATATTTAACAAACCAGTTGTGGCAGTGTACACCTGTAATCCCCAAGCTAGGGAGGCAAAGACAAGATGTTTCCTGGTACTTCCCCAGACAGCTAGCCTAGACTAATTGGTAAGCTCCAGACTAGTGACAGACCATGTCTCAAAAGTGTATGGCACCCAGAAAAACACCCATGGTTGTCCTCCAGCTTCTACACATGCATACACACACACTCTTAAACATGAACACATGCACATACATACAGAAAAGAAATAGAAAATTAGTGTTTTAAAGGAAGAAGGAGCTTCAGTGTAGATCAGTGGAAAAATACTAACTTCACATGTGTGAGGCCCCGGACTCTGTCTCCAGTGTCATGAAAAGGGAGATAGTTCTGTAGTTCAGGGTCTATGGTTATATTGCAACTCAACGGAAGCTTATTGTATTACTTTGCAACTCTGTGACACTTAATTTGGAAGGTCTAGAGGAAATTATCTATGCAACTTGGGACAGATTTTAGTATTTAGTGGAAGCAGATGCTTTTCTCTCAATGTGTTTAAAAGGAATAACTCGACGTGAGAGAAGTTCACCAACTCCCTAACTGTAGAAAACCTTCGTGTCACTAAGTCTCCAAGTTGCTCAGTGAATTTTACATAGGTGGGCTTTGTTTTATCAACCAGTTTAAGAATTATGGGATTTTCTTAAGTAGTAAAATGTATCCTCCAACTTACATGGGCATCTCAGTTTTCTTTGCTTTTACAATCAGGGAAACCAGCGTGTGAGAGTCTTCTGTTTTCCTAATACCTCTTTCCTCCCAGAAACCAAAGGGCTAACATGAAAGTTGGAAAACGGACTGATTTCCTTAACCATTTTTTCAATGGCATAGAAATCTCCAAGTAGGCTAAGCCTGCCGACTAGCAAGCCCAGGGACCTGCTTTCCCAGTGCTGGGATTACATACTCACACCATCATGCCTGGCTTATTTTACATGATTTTAGGGATCAAACTCAGGTCATGGCACTTGCAAGGTGTTTTAGCTTGCTTTCTGTTTCTGTGATAAAGCACTGACCAATCCATCTTGGGGAGAAAGGGTCTGTTTCATCTTACACATTGTAGTCGACTGACGGAAGCTAACACAAGAGCCTGCAGCAGGCACTAATGGAGAGATGCGCTTACTGGCTTGTTTCAAGGGTCGTGTTCAGCTGCCTTGCTTATATAGTTCAGGTCTACCTGCTTAGGTACGAATCCACCCACTCTGGACTGGGCCCCTTCAACACAAAGCCAAGAATACCAGGCATCCCCAGCTCCTTCTCGGTAGGCCGTCTTTTGACAGACCCTGCAATCAAACAACCAAATAAACTTGGTATCTTTTTTTTAACTGCAAGCTTCAATATTAAACCTAGCATCTCTGCTAGGGTTCATATTAATTCAGCCTCATCTAGTTTCCTCTGTTCTACCATTATCTATCAAATTCTTTAAGAGTGTAATTCACCTTCTCTTTATCCATACTTTGTACCTCACCTCTAAGGGCCTGCTTATCCTTAAGTCTAATTATAGGTCTAGAGGCAACGGTAGCTGGACCTGACAAGCAGCAGCATTGTCTTATCTGATATCATCTTGGGAAAATCCATGGCCTGCTGTATGCAGGAGGCAGGATTAATACTCAAGCTGAAGAGCAGTACTGCAAGAGGTGGGGGTGGGGCTGCCTCCTGCTTAGGGTGGGGAGACTCTTTCCTCAGGCAGAGTGAGCCCATCAGAATCTGAGAATCATCTTCCTTAGGCTCATCCCACATATCTCCCTCTCTCGGAGGATGTGGGTGCTCTGGGACACAGCCTCTTTGCACACTGGCTTTGTATTGGGGTCTCTGCTCCAGAAGTACTTGCAGAATTCGGGTGTTCCTACTCGGTCACTCTAGTTTTCTGGGTTTTTTTTTTTTAACATTTTATTTAATTTTACTTTATCTGTATGAGTGTATTGCTTGCATGTGTGTAAGTGTACCTGTATTATGCAATGCCCGCAGAGGTCAGAACAGGGTGTCAGATTCCTCTGGAACTGGAGTTAACAAATGGTTGAGCAGTTCCAATCTTGGTGAATGGGGAGCCAAGCAGGGTGTGTTTGCTCTTTGAAATTTGGCTGTGGCCTCTAGAACTCAGCCTTTAAGTTCCGCAGTCTTGAATGCAGTCCGGGACATGACTTTCATTTCTGGAAAGTAATGTAGGTGTGGGAAAGTGGGTCAGGCTATTTCTGGCTAAGTGCTTCTCCCAGAGGCAGAGCTGAGCTAGGAATGCATGGAGGGAGGCCCCACGCTTCCACCACACGGTGACCATCTTTCCAAGGACGCTCCTAGAGTGTGTTGTCATGTCACAAGCTCAATTAAGGCAAGGGTTTTGTGAAAAAGGGCAAGGAGTCAATTTCTTCCACAGATTCAAAAAATCTCTTGAACTAGTCAATGACAAAGCTATGTGATCCCTCTACAGTTCAAAAGGCGGTCCATTTCAAGAACTGTGAACTCATGAACTCGCTGTGGTTGGGCCGTAGGAGCAAATCCAGTTGAGGGACCATGACCATATCAGCAGCGTGCTAGTTCTCTAACTCCTGAACACAAAGGGTGAGTAGTATAGCGCACAGATTTGCACTGTGAGTGCTCAGCACACAAGTGCTTTGGTCTCAGCTTTGCCGGCCAGGCAGTTTGACAGGTCAGCTTTCAATTTCTTAGAACTCTTCTTGATGAATGAAAATATCTCATTTCTAGATCTTTGTGTCCATCATGGACACTGGATCCAAAAGTTCTTCTGACACATTACCAGTGGGACAGACACCTCTGGCTATCTGAGGGCTATCTTCTCTGCAGTCTCACTGACTGTAGTAGGATATGCAATAAAGGACCTGAATCTTTTCATAGATTTTTCCTCCCCGCCCCCCAGTCCCTCCCCCGTCCCTCCCCCGTCCCTCCCCCGTCCCTCCCCCGTCCCTCCCCCGTCCCTCCCCCGTCCCTCCCCCGTCCCTCCCCCGTCCCTCCCCCGTCCCTCCTGAAGCTATTGTGTTATTGTGTACTTCCTGAGCATAAGGAGCTTCCCTGCACAATGGAATGTTTCACCTCCCCAATAATATCATGTGTCTTTTTTTTTATTTGGGGGAATTTCATACATGAATATTGTCTTTACAATATTTCCGTTGCTCAGTCCCCATCAACTCCCCCCATGACCCCCCATTCCCTCTCCATTGCTTGTTCTCTTTGTTATTGAGCACTGAGTCCATTTAGTGGTTCTTGTGTATATTACCTTTCATGGAGGTAGTCCCAAGAGAAAACTAATTTTTCCCTCAATGTCCATTGACGTGGCTCTTCATCTTGAAGCAGAGCCCCATGACAGTGCCCTCATCCACCATGGCATGTAACCTGGCTTGTCATATCCCAACCTCATTAGACGACCACACTGTGGAGATTTCATCGATGCAACTTCTCTATAATGTGTAGAATGCCTTAAGTAGTAGCAGGTGTCCTGTTCCTCCAGCTCTTACATTCTTTCTGCCCCCTCTTCCTCGATGTTTCTTGAACCTTAGGTGTTTAGAGGTTGCACTGTACATGTGTCATATAGGCCCAGGCACCACAGTTATTTATTCTGTGTTTGAGCAGTTATGGAATTTTGTAATAGTTACCATCAGTTACATAAAAGATTCTTCGGTGAGTGGTGAGAGGTACACTTGTCTGTAAATATAAGATTATTATTTAGACTACAGTAGGGAATTCTGTTGGCCTAAAAAGTGACAGAATGGGGTTTTTAGAGCATCCTGTGTCTTAATGAGTGGCTTTGCAGGGTGGAATGTTTGCTCTCAGAAAATTGCTATGCAGCAGTTGGGTGGTAGTCTGAATAAACTCGGTCAGCAGGCAGACTTGATATGAGAATAAAAAGTTTATTAACTGTTCCTCTTCTCAGCATGAGCACAGGTCCCTTTTTCTCTTAGCACCTCAGATCTATGAGCCACCCTCCCGGTCCAGTTCCACTCATTGCTTCCTGGGCCCCTGGACTCACATCGGGTCAACTTTCCTGTCTAGCTAGTTACACACTTCACAAGCAGTCTCCATCCACATCTTACCCTTTTACTCTGGAGAACAGCTGCCTGTCCTGGCTCTCCCCATCCCCACCCTGCCTTGGACTCCCTAGACCAGCCTTCTTCCCTGCCTTGGGCACAGGCCTGGTTTGGCCCTTGGTACCCCAGATCTCTGGACTACCTTCTTAGCTCCCCCTCAGAGTGAGCTCTCCAAATCGAACTGAGGCCCATCCCCCTACATTGGTACCATGGGAAGCCCCTTCCACTGCTGAAGGGCTAGGCTTTTCTCTGATCTTTAGTAAGGGTCCAAGCCTGTGAAGACTGCATGAGAATACCTGAATCCAGCCTCCACCTAGCAAGCTTCCCAAATTGGGCTGTGACTGCTGACTAGAAGGGGCGAAGACATTGAAAGACTGGGGTATCCAATTAGTGCCGGTCTTGGGCCTCTACATGAATGCATCAGTAGCTTGACTATAGCCACCTGGTCCCTCCAATATAAAACCAAAAGAGAACCTGAAGCCTAGACCAACCAGCTTTATATACCAGTAAGGAAACAACCAGCCAGGAATGGTGGCATATGCCTTTAATCACTTGGGAGGCAGAGGCAGGCGGATCTCTGAGTTCAAGGCCAGCCTGGTCTACAGGACCAGGACCCGAATTTAGGAGAACTATCATAAATATGATCAAAGAACTCAACGAATCTAAAGAACACACATAAAAACAAAAGTACTACAAGAAGATAGGGATAAACTTCTGACTGAACTGGCAAAAGAGAAATACTGAAGGAAACTCAGGCTTAAATGAAGAAGGAAATGAAATAATAAGTCATTTGAAACAAAAGGAGAAAGTGTCACAAGTAGAATGAGTGAAATGGAAAGTATAATATCAAGACTGGGCAATGTGGTTGAAGAATTGGAACACTCAAGCAAAGATGATGAAAAATTTAAAACACAGGAATGGAATATCCAGGAAATGTGTGACACCATGAAAAGACCAAATGTGTGCATCAGAGACCCAGAGAAAGGGGCAACAGGATTGTAGAAGGAGAATAGCAATCGATAGTCCAAAACCAGCTTTAAGAATAAATATCTATGTCGATGACTGGCACAGCATACAACATTGGTGCAGTAGTGGCTGGCTAACTGGATTTAAAGCCCACTCAGTGCAAGGAAACTTATGTGTGCTTTTGTAAACATAGCCAAATACACAGGGCTGGAGAGGTCATAGATCTTAGAGAAATTTCCAAGGTTATCACATCCCTACACTAAGTTAACCTCTTACTAAGTGCAAAATAGGTATCCTTATGTTTGCAGACAAATATCCCAGTCATCATTCAATAAAGCTTCTTTTATACCATATAAAGAATATTAGAGTCCCAGAACTGGATACACATACAAACATTGTCTATGAATTCCACACCTAAAGCTCATAGCCACACATCTACAATGTAACCTACACCTAAAGCTCATGCAACATGGAACAAGGCATCAAGAGGACACTAAGTATCCTCCTATCTCTCTTTAAGGAAGCACTCTCATACAACAGGGGGCCAGGAACTCAAAACGTCATAAATGGCCAAACCATGGAGATTAGGTGTCTACAGAGTGTGGGTCCATGGACACATTGCCTATATGCAGCTTCACTCCCCCAGGACTCAGGGAATATTGCAGAAGATGGGGTAGAAAGATTGCAAGAGCCAGGAAACTGATACAAGATCATATGGAAATAGAATCCTACAAGCTCCCGGGACCCTGCTCATGTGAGCCTACAACAGTGGCAATAGCATAGAACTACAGAAATGGGCAGCAGAACCCAATCTTAGCTGAAGACATATTGGCAGCTAATTACTGTTAGGTGAGGAAGAACTGGCCTTCCTAAAGTGAGGGACTCCTGATAGGCTGACTAGAGCTCCATGAATGAACTCGCACTGAGAAATAATTTGGCACAATAAGCCTTAACACAAATGATAGGATGTATGAATTTCAGTGGGGAAGGGGGCTGTTGGATAGTGCCAATCCAGAAAGGAGTATACAGAGGATAAGGCCTAACTGAGAGGTTGTGTATGAAATTCACAAGAATTCAATAAACTATCCAAATGAGAGAATGTATGAATTCCAATGCAGGGGGCTGAGAGGCTCTGGAAAGGTACCATTGGGGAAGAGGATATAAAGGGAATTAAAATGGATTAAGGGGCTGGAGAGATGGCCTAGCAGTTAGGAGCGCCGACTGCTCTTGCAGAGGACCCAGGTTCTATCCCCAGCACCCACATGGCGGCTGAGAACTGTCTTTAACTCCAGTTCCAAGGAACTCTGATACCCTCTTCTGACATCCGCGGCATTGCACGACACGGGTGCACAAACCTACTTGCAGACGGTACATTCCTACACATATGAAAATAAATAAAAATTAAAAAATAAATAAAATGGATTGAGATGATCTTATGAAATACATAAAATTCAATAAAAAATGAAAAAAAATCCAAACACTTAAGTTTAAAAAAAGTTTATTAAAGGGATGGCAGCAGGTATGAGCCAGGAGGTCCAGGACGAATTTTAAATCCATTTGTTTGAGGAATCTGGTGACCACTGTAAAGAGTACCTGTTCTGTCAGTAAAAGTAGGTCCCTTTGTTTTCAGGGTCTAAAGTGATGCCTGTGTGTCTACCAGGCACCAAGGGCTGGGAATTGTAACTGTATGCAAATGAGGAAAAATAAAACATAGTGATGGTTAGGGTGGCATTAGAGCCATTAAGCAAGTGTTAGGTGAGCTTAAGAGTAGTGCTCATTATTCGGTGGTGAGCTGGGGCTGCAATGAAGAAGTGAATAAGACAGGAGAATAGGCTAAAATTTAAGAATGTGAAGAAATATATTTGGGACATGTAGCAGTCTAATTGTAGAACATCAGTTATGACACCTAATACCTGCAGGATTCGGATACTTGGGCCTTGTGAGAGAGCTCAGAAAGGAGGCTTCTGTCTGGTGATCCAGAGACATCAGTGTGAAAGGAAGAGTATGAAAGGGAACAGGTTCACCTGGTGGTTTCTTGAAAGAGTTTCAGGTCTCCCAAAATGTCACAGGAGTAGGTGGGATTGGATAAAGGGTGATTTTCCAGAGGTGACTCTGGGTATTGGATGTAGAGTAGAATGATACCTGGTTTGAGGAAAGGGGTGTGGTGTTCCTATAATCTCAGGCAGTCTCAACCTAGAAATGAATTCAAGAGCTGAGACAGGACAGTCCAGTGGTAGTGGGGGTGACAGGGAGGCTGGGGGGCGGGGGGCTGTGGGACATGGTGAGTGGTAAGATTTCAAGGTTTGGTTTCTGTCAATCAAATTCCCTTTTTCCAATATACATATAATTGTATTGAATTTTTGTGTATTTCATACAATAACTACATCTTGATTATATTGAGATCCTCTCTCTCCTAGCTGCATTCCTTGTAACCCCCACCAGATTTCATGCTTTCTGTCATAATATGTTAAGGCTATGGAGTTAAGTTTGTGTCCCCAGATGTCTTTCAGTGATATGAGTTCATCCAGTGGAGCCTGGTCAGCCAGTCTAGTGTCACTCCCTTACAGAAAACTTAATCTTCCTCACCCAGCAGTGATCAGCTACCCAGAGTTCCTCAGCTAAGGTTGGGGCCTCCTGCCCAGTTCCCCAGTTCTATGCTGGGTTTTTGTCTGGTTTGAGTTTGCATGGGTCTTGTGCATGCTGTCACCATTACTGTAAGTTCATGAAAGAGTTTTTAAGTGGGCCTAATCTCCAGGGTATTTGGGGGAGGGATGGTGAATAAGGAGAGGGCTTTGATAGGCTTTCCTGCCTTTCAACATCATGAATACCTATCTAAGGTGAGCCCTAGCATGTAAAAGAATGATTTCACCCTGAAGGAAATAAGAAACCTCTCATACATTTATCTAATATAACAAGTACCACTGAGAAACTGTGACCAAACGGGGTGTCTGAAGGCATGCTGATCAGTCAGGGGGTGTCTGAAGGCATGCTGATCAGTCATCACTTACCTGTTTTGTTGGAGTGTCTTTTGAAATTTCATATCTTTTAGTGGTTCACATGAGTTTTTTTGGTCTGAGGGAAACTTCTGGAGTTTCCAGCACAGGAGTTATGTCACAGGACATTAGTCAAATGCAGAGGTAAGCAATAAGTGGCTCCTTAAAGGGACTAGGAAGCCTAAAATAATTTGGCTTTTGGCCTGTAACATTTCAATGTTCCACAATCATTGAAGGCTTGATACACCTTAAATATTGCTGCTTTTGTCAAGAAATTTTAGTTCCCAGTGCTTCTGTTGGTCAAGCATTACATATATTTAAGCCAAATATTTTATGCCCCTATTGCTATGAAAATTAATTCCTATGATCTGTTAAAAATGAGGCTATCTAGGTAGGAAAGTAGTCTTCAGAAAACAGAGCAGGCAACAGCATTGAGATGGAGTAAAGAGCTGAACAGAGACTTCACAAATGAAGAAGTAAAGATTGAGAAACATCTTAAAAAGTGTTCAACATTGCTAGTAATTAAGGAAATGCAAATTAAAACCACTTTAAGATTTTATCTTACTGTGGTAAGACTGGCTATGATCAAGAGAACAAAGGACACCAAATGCTGAAGAAGTTGTGAGAAAAGAAAACATTCATCCACTGCTGGTAGGAATGCAAACTCCTGCAGCCCCTATGGAGATCAGGATGGAGAATCCTTAAAAGACTCAAAATGAGCCTACCACCTGACCCAGTCATGCCACTCCTGGGTATATACCCACAAGATTCATCCTATTGCAGAGATACATGTGAAAAGAGCTGCAATAAACATGGTTGTACAATAGTGAACAGATGGAAGCAACCCAAGTGTCACTCAAACCAATGAGTGAATAAAGAAAATGTGACACATCTAAACAATGGAGTTTTATGCAGCAGTAAAGAAAGACAAGGTCAAGACTATACTTTCAGGGATCATTTCTACAGTATGTTACTAGACAAGTTTCTCTGACTGTGCAGAGTACCAGAAACCACGAGGAGGAGGCGTAGCATTCTTACAGTATGTTACTAGAGAAGTTTCTCTGACTGCGTAGAGTACCAGAAACCACGAGGAGGAGGCGTAGCATTCTCTCCTGAGCATGAAGCCGGCTCTTGGTGTTGCTTTACTGCAACTGCCACTGCCATTGATGATCGATCTCTTCTTCGGGAGAGTAGAGGGAGAGAACGCAGTCTGAGTGGTTTCTTTAAAAAGAGAAGAAAAAAAATCATGAACTTTTCAGGTAAATGGATGGAACTAGAAGCCATTATGCTAAGTGAAAAAACACAGTCACAGAGAAACAAGGGACATATGGTGTCCCTCATTTGTGGATGCTAGCACCAAATCCTTATTTGTAAGGCAAACTGAGTATTTTTCTTTTTTCAGTAAATATAATACCACATTACCTGATGTTGCTATAGATATAGTTTGAATATATTTTCCCAAGTTCTAAGATTTATAAGAATCAATCTTGTCTTTGAAAGTACATTAAAACATACATCAACATGCTATGTAAAAAAAAATGACACAATGTATGAATTCCTGGGGTGGGTGTGCGCTGTGGGAGCTTGCCAATGGGGAAGGTGGTATAAAGGTGATCAAGACTGATTGGGATGTTATGTATGAAATACACAAATTCAATAAAAAATTTATGCAAAAAATGTTTATACACATACACTCTTATGCATATATCTTAAGAATAAGGCCGGGTGTGGTGGCCCATGCCTTTGATCCCAGCACTCAGGAGGCAGAGGCAGGTGAATCTCTGTGAGTTCAAGGACAGCCTGGTCTACAAAGAGAGCTCCAGGCTAGCTGGGGCTACAGGGAGAGCCTATCTCAAAAAGACTACAAAAAAAGTGTATACCAAACCTGGCACTCAATAACTTTGAATAAATGTATAAATTAAGCAGCCACAAATTTTATTAAGTTTTTCTTATGACATAAAATGACACAGACATGAAAACAATTATAATCTGAACATGTATGCTACCTGGCCAGCAGACACAGTGACTTATCAACAATTATAGGAAACAATTATGAGCAGCACAACAGTTCAAAAGAACACGTCACACCATGACATTTAATCAGCGTTCCCTGTAGAAACATAGATTTCTCTCTCAGATGGCACAGGGCTTAACCCAAACTTTGAGAGGGGCCCAAAGAAGACACAGCATATAACAAAGTCTATTATGTAGATTTAGGTCAAGGTATGAGCAGAGAGGTCCATCACAGAGAGGAGGAAGGGGGAAGAGAAAGACCAAGGGCCAGCTATTGTCCTTTTAATTCTCGTGGTGGCGCACGCCTTTAATCCTAGCACTTGGGAGGCAGAGGCAGGCGGATCTCTGTGAGTTCAAGGCCAGCCTGGTCTACAGAGTGAGCTCCAGGACAGCTGGGACTAAAAAAAAAAAAAACAAAAAAAAAAAAAAAAGGAGACCCTGTCTCAAAAATACCAAAACAAAATTTTTAATCCTCTATTGTCCTTTTAATCCTCCGGGAGGTTCTCAAGTATAGGGAGTGAGTCTTCAGGCACTTAACCTGGAGACAGCTCTGCTGTGAACAGGCAAGGAGAAGGTAGCATTGTTAAGCTGAAGGCATTTTTTTTTTTTTATTTTAAAGCTATAGGAAAACTTTGGCTTTTTCAAATTGAACTTAGATCCGTTTTTAGAATGCTTCCCACTGGGCAAGAAGGGAGCCTGGGCTCACATACTGAAACTGGCCACAGATCGGCTGTGAGGGAGAGAGGAGCCTGCCCATCTGGAGAAGCACAACACTGGGGTGTCTGTAGAGCACTCAGATCAGGAAGTTGGCTAGAAAGGATAAAGGCTGTTGGCCACACCTCTGCTCCCTCCCACTTCAACTCTGCTTTAGCGCCAAAAAAAAAAAAAAAAAAAAAGCAAGGAAAGTTGGAAAGATGGAGTTTTCATGGGGAGCAAGAGGTTTCTAGAAGGAAGAGACGTTGCCCTTCGCCTTTAATCAAGAGCCAAAAAGAATTCCTTAGCTTATAGGCAAGGAAATAAATGACAGGCCTTGCAGGAGGGTGCCTCAGCGCCAGCTGCACCACTGCGGGTGGCCAGCAGCTGGCAGGCCCTCTGAATTCAGGTGTTTATGAGCTCCCAGTGGGCAATTCAAATGCAGTAAACTCTGCTGACTCTACTTTTAAATTTTTGTTAATTTGTTTTTTTTTAATTGATTTGAGTATTTTACCTGCATGTAAAGTACACCCATGTGTGACATGCCCTTGGAGGTCAGAAAAGGGCATTGGATCCCCTGGAACTGGAGTTACAGTTGTTAGCCACCATGTGGGTGCTGAGAACCACACCCAGGAACTCTGCAAGAGCAGCCAGCTCTCCCACCCCTCTGCTGACTCTACTTTTAACTTCTCTTTTTTAATACTTTTATTGAGCTTTTGTACATTTCCTACAACAGTTTTTAATCAAATTTAGACTCCCTCCCCTATCCATGCTCCCCAACCCCCTCCATGCGCCCCTCCCCCACCAGACCTCCTCCATTCTGCACCACACATGTCAAGTCCTAACCAGTTAAGCATTCGTACCCAGATGTCCTTTGGTGCAAGCTCATCCACGGGAGTCCAGTCAGCCCATCTAGAGATCTTAAAGAATATCTACTTTCCCTCACCCAGCAGTAATCAGTCTCCAACATTTCCCAGGCTATTCTATACAACTGCACACCCATTAAAGAAGCTTCTTTTTGCAACAGATGGAAGATACAGCAACGTTCCACAACTGGTCACACATAAAGAATATTTGAGAGATGGCCAGTCCTGAGTGACAGTAGAACCTCTACAGCTAAGGCTCATGGAACACAGCAGAACAAGGGATGGAGAAAATGCTACTGCATAGCTCAACTCTCACCAGCAAAGCTTCCTCATACAATAATGTGAGGCACTGTTAGGGTTCGAGAATCCACACCAGACACACTGAAGAATGGAAAACCAAGACTTTATTTCGGGGCTAAAAAGTAATCCAGTATGCTGGGGTGGGAGGGAAAAGGCTCCCACCCCGATAACTTGGCTCACAGGCCTTTTATACAGGGTCTAGAGGAATTTTAGCGGGGTTTGGGTAACTTCTAGCCTTATTGGATAATAACAGACTTACAGCTCATGGTTAGGTCAGCCCACCTGCCCCCACATACCAACAGTTATCTTTAGACACAATCCTGCAACTGGAATGAGGAAATGTTGGGTCAGTCCATCTGCCCTCACATACCAACAGTTATCTTCAACAAGTTTAAGTTAGCTGTTCTTGAGGCCTTGAGCAACTGTCTTTGAGCAATCGACCTTTTCCCTGAATTGGCAGGTTCCAGTAATGGTGGCTATACTCAAAATGGAGTCACTGTGGGCCTCTCTTACAGCACAACTGGCCACATTTTAGAGAACTAGACTGCAGTGTGTGTCCCCTATATTTAAGATAGGACTCCTTTATTGAACCTTACCCACCCACAATTCAGGGACCATTGCAGAAAAGGGGGCAGGAAGATTGTAAGAGCCAGGATTGATCCATGAACATAGGGAAACAGACTTTCAGGCCACTGGGAGCTTGCTCATGTGAACTTGAAGCAACATTGACATCGGGCGCAGGACCCATACCCACTCGATCAGACAAAGGCCCAGAGTTAAGTAAGGGAAACAGGCAGCAGGCTGACCCAGGCCTGGGAACCGTTGGAAGCTGATTTGTTTCCCTTTTTCCTGACTTTGTGTTTTGCTTTTCAGTTCCTGTCCAGCCTCCAAGTCTCTTATCTCTATCATGCCCAGAAGCTTTGTTGATCCCAGTTGCCACTGCTGCAAACTGATGAGTATTTGGTAAAGATCTGATCTGCTGGTTAAAAGATACGAGAGAATTTGGCTTAGTAGACTTTTGGTTTTATGCTTTGGATGTGCTTAGTAATTCTGTGCTGACCAGGAAGGGAAACAGTCTCTCTGCTGTGTGGACACTTGTTTGCATAGCTGACAGTATAGAACTTACAATTTTTCTTCCTGTCCATAGGTATGTCTATAATTCAGAATCTCCTTTACCTCTGATTATGTAAATGGTTAATGTTCTATGTCAAGATGAAATTTATAAATTAGATTACACTGCCTCTTAAAGTAAATGAGCTCTTTTCTATTTGGCTTTTAGAGATAAAGAACTCATATGAATAGAAAATCCCCCCCCAAAATATTCCAGGAAAATAAGAAAATTGAAATGTAATACTTTTAATGTACTTCGTAAAAAAAAATATTGCTACAGAGGCCAATTCAAAGGAAAAGACAGCCCAGATCCTAGGAGAGAAATCCTTGCAAACCACATGTCCAAGAAGGCATGGCCACTCAAAACCAGTGAAGAACTCTTACACTCATCAGTAAAAACTCAAACTAATTAAAATGGGCAAAGGACTCAGATACTTCTTCCAGCTATCATCCACAGTGTCCATGTGGTTAATAAATGTGAAAAGATAATCAAATCATTAGTCATCAGGGATATGAGCATCAAAATCATAATGAGATGATATGGTATCTACCAGTACCCAACACACAGGATGAAGGCAGACCATGAAGTAGCATGAGGCCATGTGGGAAGGTAGATCAGCACTGTCTCAGATTCTCTGGTCATAGTCACCCAGCCATTCTCCTAGGTATTACCAACAAGAAAAGAGTGCATTTGTATGCACACTTTACATCAGCATTCACGCACCTCTGCTCATAATGGCTGCAGAGGGGAACAGCACAGACATCCATCCACCTGATGATTGCACATTCGGTGGAACACTATCAAGCAGTAAAAAGGAAGATGCAATACATTCTGGTACATAAATTAACCTTAAAAGCAAGGTGAATCAGTTATACACACAAGGTACAAATCACCTGGTCATGTGAAATGATAATGGAGAACAAGTCAATATAGTCAAAAAGGAGATGCAGGTTTGCCCAGGGCTTGACAGGAGCATGGCTATAAGGTTTCCTTAAGGTGATGGAAATGTTCCAAAATTAGACTGTGGTCGATTGTAACCCACTCTATGAACATATCCAAACACCTAATATATACTTAGAATATCATAAGATTTGCTATTTTATCTCAAAGCTATTTTTGTGGAGTTTTTTTTTTTGGACTTTTTGAGACAGGGTCTCCCTGTAGCTCCAGCTGTTCTAGAACTCACTATGTAGACCAGGCTGACCTTGAACTCCCAGAGAACTGCCTGCCTCTGCCTCTGAAGTACTGGGATTAAAGGGGTACATTACCACACCCAGCCTCAAAGCTATTTTTAAAGAGTCAATTGAAAAATATTTTAAATAGGTTCACGTTTAGGTAAATACTACTCGATGGAACTGTAATTTTATCTTACTATAAATAAACTTTGCCTTCTGAATAATAAGAGTACATGTTTTTATTCCGGTTAGCGTGTGTCCTTCCTAAACAGGTTGGTTAGCCAAAGGAATTAACGTTCCTATGTTTATGAAAAATGTAAATCTGGGCTGTGTTTGGTATGCGTTTGGAGACATGGCCCGGGCTGTCCCCAAACTCACATTATAACTGAGGGTGACCTCGAACTCCTGATCTTCTTGCCTCTCCTCCCAAGTTTTGGGAATCCAGGTATGTGCCACCACATTCCTGGCTCAAACCTCTGTCTGAATCACACCACTACAATGAAATTCCCAGTAGGCCCCACCAGCCTTGGCAGAATGAGTCACTGCCCAGCCTCTCAGCTTTCAGCCCAGCCTGGATCTCTGGGATTTTGCCCTGCTGCAAACTTGTGGTTCTAAACTCTGCACAGGGACTGGATCAGCAAGTGGGTCTCGGGGACAGACAATCCTGAAATCTCAATTCAAAAGTTTCACCTATGTCTAGCTAAACTGAGACCACTTTTTTATACCAATTAAACAACATAATGTGGCCCCAAATTGAACACCAAGTGCTTCTCAGCTAGGCCATAACCTGACTAGTTGGAGAAACAGGAACATTCCACTAACCCACACAAAGAAACACCATGCAAGTACAGATGCCTGGTCCCAGAGAAAAATCACAACAGGAATAATCAAGATAATATTGCTAGCACAGAAGTTAACACCCCCATTGTAATGTTTCCTGAGAATGAAACCTGACATTGATATCAGGCTTAGGAACCTGAGGCTAGACCAGAGGTCAGAGAGGAGAGCCTAATGCTAGCTTTCTACCAATTAGTCATGATATTAAACTCCTAATGACTTATTGTTACACCCATAGATAACACATCTCTCAACTCTCACCAGAGAAGTTGCCTTATGCAGCAGAAGGTGATTGGCCAGTTGCGTGTTTCTGTGTTAATGTGCAAAGAACACGGGGCTGCAGAATGCTTATCTGTGAATAGGACGCCTATATCAAACCTCTGCCTCCCAGGGCTCAGGGATTATTGGAGGCAGAAAGACTATTTCCTTGTGGTCATCTACTACCTCTGGCTCTTACAGAGTTTTCCAGGCTGCTGGTCAATTGCTCATATGGACATATAGTGATGGTAACAGCATGCACAAATACCACGTAACTTCAAACCAGACACAATCCCAGCGTGGACATGAGGAAGTAGGTAAGGAGACCCAAGCCAACCTAAGGAAATCATGGTAAGTGATGGCTGCTGGGTAGAGGGAGGTCAGAGTCAGTTTCTTTCAAGCATGGGACTCTTTTTAATTTTTTTTAATTACCATTCCAAATACTTTTGTAGTTTGTCAGCTTGGTAGTCATGGCTCAGATGTTTCTGTAGTGTAAAACTTCAGACTGAAAGTAAATTGACCAAATGAATGGATGCTTGTTGGATGCCTGGATAATTATTAAGAGGATGGAAATAGTCAAAACACAACACAAAAACACTTACAGTAATTTTGAGGGTTTTGTTTCTTATAAGATCCCAAATACACTTCACGTGTGTAAAATCATTTTTGCAATCTTTTATTTTGGGTAGAATGGACACTTTTACTATATTAATTTTCCTGATCCATGAGCATGGGAGGTTTGTCCATCTTCTGATGTCTTCTTAAATTTCCTTCTTCAGGGGTTTAAAATTTTTGTTGTAGAGATCTTTCGTGTCTTTGGTTAGGTTTGTTCCTAGGTATTTTGTTGTTTTTGAGGCTATTGTGAGTGAGAAGTTCTCCTTGAATTCCTTCTTCAGTTGCTTGTTGTAAAGAAAGGCTACTGATTTTTCTAGGTCAATTTTGTATCCTTCCACATTACTGAAACTTTTAATCGTTTCTAGGAGTTTTCAGATGGAGTTTTTAGCATCCCTTAAGTAAACAATCATATCATCAGCAAATAGGGATAGCTTGACTTCTTCTTTTCCAATTAGTACTCTTTAATTTCCTTTTCTTGCCTTATTGCCCTAGCAAGTGTTTCAAGCACTATATTGAAGAGGAGTGGTGACAGGGGGCAGCCTTGCCAAGTTCCTAACTTTAAAGGGAATGCTCTGTCATTTCCCCATTTAGGATGATATTGGCTGTGGGTTTCCTGTATATGGCTTTGATTACATTGAGGAATGATCCCTCCAATCCCTTAAAGTCCCTCTAGGACTTTAAGCATGAAGGATGCTGGATTTTGTCAAAGGCTTTTTCTGCATCAATTGAGATGATGGTGTGGTTTTTGTCTTTCAGTCCATTTATATGCTTGATGATATTTATTGATTTTTGTATGTTGAACCATCCCTGCATCTCTGGTATGAATCCAAGTTAGTCATGATGGATGATCTTCTTGATGTGGGTTTGTATGCAATTTGCAAGTATTTTCTTTAGAATTTTTGCATCTGTGTTCATTAATGAGATGGGTCTATAGTTCTCCTTTTTGGTTGTATCTTTGCCTGGTTTTGGTATTAGAGTGATGCTGGCTTCATAGAAGGAATTTGGGAGAATTCCCTCTGTATCCTTCTGAACAATTTTTGAAATGTTTTATAGAATTTTAAGTCTTTTTGAAATGTTTTATAGAATTCTGCCATGAAACCCTCTGGGCCTGGGCTTCTTTTAGTTGGGAGGTTTCTTATTACATCTTCAATTTCTTAATCTTTACTTGAGGTTTTTAGTTGTTCTGTGTTATCTTCCAGGTCTAATATTCTTTGTTCTGCTTCCTCCATTCTACTTCTGAGGCTTTTTCCATTCCTTTCCTCTTGATTAGATGAGTGTTTGATTTCCTTTTTCATTTCATCATGTGATTTCTTTAGTATTTCCACTTCCTTTTGGAGCTTCTCAATCTCTTCCTGTAGCTCTTTGCTTTCCTGGTTGGTTTCCTTTTCTTTTTCAACATGAGATCTTTTCAGTGTTTCCACTTCCTTCTGGACTTTGTCATGCTCGCTCTCTAGGTCCTTCTTGAGTTTTTCATTCTCTCTCCTTAGTTCTCTGACTTGTTCTTTATAGTCTTTGATTTCTTTGAGTATGTTCACAATTGTTCTTCTCAGATCTGTGTCCTGGGCCATCCCCTGGGGATCCCACTGTAGAAATCTTCCACAGGTTCGGTAGAGCTTGGTGTGGAATTATCCTGTACCTTTCCCGTGTTGTCCCCTCTTCGTGTCCCTGGCATGTGGGTTTCTCTTTGCCTGTATTCCAATGGGAATCCCAAATGCCTCTTCACTGTGTTGAAGGCTTGCTTTGCTTGCCTTTTTCAGATGCCTTCGTTGCTTGTTTGTTTGATTGATTGATTTGTTTTTCTTCTTGCTTATGGAGTGTTGACTTGTCTAAGTTTTAGGCTTTCTATTGGAAGTCTAACTCACTCTTCCCTTTCTGTTCTGAAGGTTCTCCAAAGAATCCACTTGGACACTCCCTGGCTATTCCAGTTGGTGGGGGGTGGGGTGGGGATGTTATGCCTGTTTAGCCCGCTCCCGGTACTCTGTGCTTCAGGTGGTCCTGGGAAATCCCTGATCTAAGCCTGTGCACTCAAGTCTCACAGTGGCAACAGGCCCATGTTTTTTTTTTTACAATGTTTACAACATTTATTAAAGTACAAAATTGTTTGAATTAAACTAGATAGGAAAACTTAGTAAATATTTACAATAACATTGATAACATCACTCGACATACATTAACAACACAGAAAGGTCTTAAGGTTTAACAGTTGAAATTATGAAGACTTCCCAAAATGGACCTAAGTAAGCCTCACAGTTGAGTGTGGTATTAATTAATCTAATATCTTAGATCTGAACAATATTGCCTCCTTTCCTGCAATCCCATGCTCCCAGGAAACTAGTTGTTTGGTAGATTCTGCCTATGGCAGTGTGATGAAAGTTGAGATTGTGTAACTGGCCTCATTTTCTTCATCCCATTGTCTGTGTTGAGGTCACACAGATACAACCAAGGTGGCTTTCTTCAGCTTCTGATAATATGCAAGAGGATATGAGCAATTTCATACAAAAGGTTGAGCCAAGTATTGTACTAGAATTCTCCAGCTCTACATGATGGCACACTGCTGGTAAAACTGGAAACAAAACATTATATCTCATATTTAGTGAAAATATGAAAGGCAGAGAGACACCCTTGTAAAAGTGTTCCTGTTTTAGCTTAACAAATGACCAATAAACTCTTTTATGCTCAAATGACCATACAATCATTTGGTGTCCAGAACAGTTTAAAACCAGATTTTAGACAAAACACAAAGCAGAGACGGAACAATGCCCATGAGATGGTGATGGCAGTATGCTGTGTAGAAGCTGATGGCCAAGTGGGCTATTCACTTCGATATTCTAAGTCTTATAAAAATATCTTCCCCAAATTAAATTCAGGGAGGAAGAAATTAAGAACTTCATGTAACATTAAAACAGGCCCACCTTTTATACCAGCTAGCAGGACGACTCCTCCCCCACAGCCACACAAGAAGATTGAATCAAACCAAACAATCCACCTGTCTGAGTGCCTAGCTCCTATCTATACACCAGGTGGTCCTGGGAAATCCCTGGTCTAAGCTCTGTGCACCCCCATCTTTGTGATCTTAAGGAATATATAAAGAGCACATGTGACTGTAGAAAGCTGTGTCTTTACAAGCCGCAGCATCAGCTGGGGTGGAGGTGTGACACTAGCCATGGCCCAGTGCAGAGACTTACCTATAGGTGCCCTTGTTCACAAGGAAACAGTGGTTTTGGTCCTCACGCAGCAATGAGCAAGGCATTTTTCTTCTTAGAGCTCCTTTCCATTCTTCAAATTCTTTTTCTTTCATTTTCATGTCTGTTTGCATGTTTTGCACATATAGGGATACAGGTGAGGAATGTGTGCACATGCTTGTTGAGGCCTAACATTGATGTGTGAGAATCAACCTCAGACTCAATCTTTCTTCCACCTTATTCGTTTCAGGGAAGTCTCTCAATGAAATGCAGTCTGCCCTAGGGATCCTGTTTCTGCCTTCCAGGCTTGAATTACAGGTGAGTTGACATGCCTACCCTGCATTTACATGGGTTCTGGGGATCTGAACTCAGGTCCTGGATGTGCAACAATTGCTTTTACTACTGAGCCATTTCCACATTTGTCAAGGTCCAATCTGAGATTCTCTATGAAAATATCTAACCACACAAACTCATGTGGCAAATTAAATACCCTGGCATTGTATATGGACACCACCAAGCTAACGGAGCTGGCCTCTCTCTGGGATAAGAGTAATCTCTTCTGGAGGAATAACTTTCATCTAAACTAGATGTTTTGTATATGAGATGTGCCCCAAAGGTTAATATGTTAGAGTCATGGTCCGCATGTTCCTGGGAGACGGTAGAAACTTTAGCAGACAGGATATACGTGAAAGATGCAAGTCACTAGAAGTGTGCCACTGAAGGCTGCATGTTATACCTGGCCCTTCCCCTCTCTCCTTGCTTCCTGGCCCCCCAGGAAGGGAGCAGCTGTGCTCACCACATGTTCCCACAAAATCTCCTACCACAATCCAGAAACATCAGAGGCACTGGCCATGGACTGAACCTCAGAAAGCATGGGCCGAAGCAAAAGTGTTATGTCGAGCTGATTTTCTTGGGAATTTCACATTAATGGAAAGCTGACTGACACCGTAGGAGGAAGTCAGGAGCAACTGCTTCCATGGAAAACTATTAAGAGTCTTCCTTCCTTGGGAGTTTATTCTGCTTTTTATGGAGCTATTTCACAGCTCTGTCAGTGGTGAGTGACAGCAACACTGGTGTGTAGAGACTCGGGCAATTAACTTCCTTCCCTCAAATCCATTCCAGCTCCATTTGCATGTTCATTTATATTACATCAGACACATATCTGTACACAATTGTCTTTAAAAGTATTCTTTAGATTCTGATTCGAGCCAGTTTTAATACCTCAGTTTGCTCATTACTGCCATTAAATATTTAAAATTTCATCTTTGTCTAAAAGTCAGGATGTTTCTTTCTTCTCCTTTTCTCTTTCCTTCCCTTTTTGTCTTTTAGTTTCAGGATCAAATCCAGGGCCCTGGCACATTTAGGCAAATGCTGTACCACTGGGCAACATCTTCAGCCACTTTTTTCCATATAACATTTTTATTCTCTGAGAATTTCGCACTATGTATTATTATAGTATTTACCCCTTCTCCTAATTCCTTCCAGATCTACCTCCACCTCCCCAGTCCCTCTTTTTGAATAGCCCACCAAGTACAATTTGTCCCACCCACATAGTCATGGGTGAGGACTATCTGCTGGAGGGTAGTCAACATACCAGCAACCATATCCTTAAACAAACCTGACTCTCCATCCCTAGAACCCATCAACTGTCCATAGTTCCTCAGTTACAGATGGGAGGGCTCATGAGTTCCTCTACCCTCCATGCTAGAATAAGATCCTGTGCAGGTTCTGTGCAGATAGGCATAGCCACTGTTAGTTCATGAGTGCGGTGGTTGGTCCTGCATGTCCAGCAAACATTGTTTCACTCTGGTCCTCCCTGACTTCTGATTCCTATTATCTTTCTGTCCACTCTTCTACTATGGTCCCTAAGCCTTGGGATGGGGGTGGCTTAGATGTCCCATTTCCTCAGGCTGTTTTTACTTTGAGACAGGATCTCACTAAGTGTCTTTGACCTCACCTTGTAAATCAGGCTGGCCTTGAACTTGCCATCCTCCTGCCTCAACTTCTTGAGTAGCTGGGATGGATTACTGGCATGTACCATCATGCTTATCTTCTATTCATTTTTATTATTTTATTTGTTTGGGATTCTTGTGTGACAAGTCTTTGAACACTGTTCTGTTGAAGCACTTGTGAGATGCAATGGATTAACCCCATCAGTCCCACGGGCAGGGCAGCCTCCTTTACAGATGCCACCTGAACAATAGGCTGCTCATCTAGAAGAAAGCAGATCTCCTACATGTCAGTATCTACAAATGATGCACTCCAAGGGAACCAGAATATTAAAGGTAAAATAAGCATAAAATGTATTATTCATATTTTTTACATTTAAAATTAGTAGAACAGGACCAATTTCAATAAGCATGGTGTAGTAGGCCCTTTGTAGGCAAAGGAGGAAAGCCTCTGAACAGGGAGAACACTAACATTAACCTTCCATGTATATTAAGTAAGCCTCCCATCCACGACACGAGCAGCCTGGGGATATGTTTGTCCTTTTTCTAATATTTATCTTTTCACTGTGTTTTTGCTCAAGGTTTAAAATGTTTTCGTCGGATTCTTCTTTGTTTTCTGCCCTCTGGGTTTCCTGCTTAGTCAGGTCTGCACCAGAACAAAGTTTCCCTTCTATCTGTAGAAAGAGAGAGAGCTCTTTCTAAATCCATCAGGCAATTATGTAGGTGCCAAAGCTCCATGGTGACTTTTTCCCTAGGAGTAGAGCTATGCACAATTTTGTTCTTAGTTTCTGTTTTCTTATCTGCTTTAAGCAAGTAATTTGTGTTCATTGTAGAAAAATTACAAAAGAAATGTAATTTTCTAAGAAAATTTAAAACACTGTGTCTCTAGAGGCATGCATAAAGAGCTCGCTGACTGGTTGATTGTCTGGGTTGGGGCATGGCTTGGTTTGTGCTTTTGTGCCTTTTGAGTTTCGAACCCTATGAACACATAGGCTATTTAAAAAGCCAAATAAGACAAAAATGGGATTCTTCTTGTCCCAAGAGAAGTCCTGTCTTCACTTCAGTTTATCAGATACAAAGTTATCCACTCTCCACCCCCACCAGCATCACCCCACATGGTCAGCATGCCCCACGGCTACATAACCATGTCACAAGTCTGTTTTGCCCCTGTGTTCCTCAGTGTAGCCATCAAGACCAGCCTTGATTGGGAGCCACGTCCCAGACCCTCAGCAACAGAGCCCCATGAGACCTTGCCATGGTTCAGCTCCCTCATGTCCAAAGGGAAGGTCAGCAGCCACAACAGCCCTCTGACCCTGGAGCCAAGACACTACAGAAGGCATTTCATATGCAATGGGTGCCCAAAACATAACAATTACATATTACAGCAGTCTCTCTAATACCACATGTAACCATATTGCTGGCGTTTGAGTTGAGATTACTGTCTATTTCAAGGTCGGCCCTGTACACTGTCAGAGGCTTGGCACTACCCCAGCCTCTATCCACTAGATGCCCATAGCTCCCCATTCCCAGTACATGGAACAATCAAAACTGTCTCCAGGCTTGTCTGAGTATCTCCAGGAAGATAAGAGTCCACTCCAGCTGGCACACGTGCTCCGAAGATCCCCAGAGCTTGGGCAGGTCCTGGATTCCATCGACAGGTTTGAAGTCCTCCTCTATGGACTGGCTTGTTCTCAGAGATAGAGTCCTACACAGGCTGAGTGTTCTCAGCTTTGCCAGACATGACCTGGTCATTCAGGAAGAGGGAACAACTCCACTTCTAAGCTGGAGACCAAGGTAAATGCCCACTGTAGGCCAAGTACTGTGCTGCATCTAGATAACTGTCCCAAGTTTCCTATGTCAGAACATGAAGGGAATCTAGATCCAGGTCTGTTCCACTCCTGCTACCTGCATCTCCCCCTTAGAATCACCATGTCACGGGCCCCTCTCAGAACTTAGAGGGGTTCAAAATGACGAAATCCAGAGATGCACTGTATCTGTTTTCCTTTCTGTTGTGACAAAACACTGACTAAAAGCAGCTTAGGGGGAGAAAGAGTTTATTTCAGCTTCCAGGTCGAGGTCCATCACTAGGAAGTCAGGGCAGGAACTCGAGGCCAAGCCTGCTTGCTATTCTGCACAGCAGTCCCTGCAACTAAGGGACGCACAGCCAAGGAAGGGACACTGCAAATGGACAAAACTGAGGGGACACTTGAGTGGCCACTTGAGTGGCTGGCAGGCTGGCCACACACTTGAGTGGCCGGCAGGCTGGCCATACACTTGAGTGGCCGGCAGGCTGGCCATACACTTGAGTGGCCGGCAGGCTGGCTATACACTTGAGTGTCCAGCAGGCTGGCTATATTGACTAGCTTTCTTATAGCGTTCAGTACCTCTTGCCAAGGGAACAGTCCTGTCCATAGTAGAATAGAGCTTCAGTTAGCAATCAAGACAATCCCCTCAGGCTAATCTGATAGAGGAGACTCCTCAGTTGAGGCTCTGCTCTCAGGTGACTCCAGGCTGTGTCAAGTTGACAGTTAAAGCTAACCAGGACACACTGTTCCTGCTTAAGTTCACAGAGTTTAAAAGACAAGAGCCTCCATTCAAATACCTTCTATTGGCCAGCCCAGTGGCCAGGGCAAGGCACAGGCCTAACTCCCACTGGGGCTGAAACTCTCAGCATGAGAGACCTTCCCTGGAACAGATAAGCTGAATGAGATGGGCTTCGCACATGCAAGCTGGAGGCCACCTTTTCTCTTGAAGGTCACTGGGCTTCCCATGCCACTGTGGCTGTGCTAGTGTCTTCCAGTCCCCAGTTGAAGATCTGCTGGACAAAAGAGAGGCCATGTTCCTCCCTATAGAAGGATTTGCTGGTCTATCTGAGCCTTTAGTCCATAAAATGATGAAGACAGCAAGTTTTCCTTCACAGCCCCTGTTACTAAGAATCTTCTAATTCTAATGGGGGTGGAGAATTCATCTTTTGTTCTTCACTCCTGGAGAATCCATGCCAGAAATACACAGGACTGACTGTGGCTGAAGAAAGGGCCCCCAGGACAGGGAGCAGCAGGCATGTAGGCAGGACCAAGTCTCCTGATGAATGGAAGAGATTCTGGTGTGAGCAACTGAATGGTGACCTCCACTCACTGGGAGCAGACTCACCACCCTGGCCCTCGAGGAGGTGATGGGAAAGAAGCATGTGGACCGCAAATCAGGTGCACACTGTCAGAGCTGTGGAGCGCACAAGGACTCTCTGGGCAGGGGCTTCTGATTTCTGAATTGTCCAAGGACACCGGCAGCTTGATCAGCAGATGTGGCACTCCCTATGTAAGCCCAGGTCAGTTGTCCCAGTTCCTGTCTAAGCACACCCAACACTGAACATCTACCCAACCTGGGGAACTCCCAGGCTGGTGGTCAAGGCTCTCTGCAGTGAGGGTCTGAGCAATGGCTCCTTGGTTTATCTGACTGAATCAGCTACTATACTGAAGGTGGCTGGCTTAAAGAAGACTAGAAAGTTTTAGTCTTAGTTGTTTCAGATTAGACTTACCCAAAGTCAAGCTCTGAATCTTGGACTGGGGAGGTGGTACATGAGGCTGCCCTAGCCAGTGGTGGAGTGGAGAAAGTGAGACAGAAAAAGTATGTGGCAAGCCACAGCTGCTTCGTTGTACTTATGGGTGTGGGCAACTAAGACTCGGACCCACCGCGCAGCTGCTGAGAAAGCACATGCGATGTGGTTCTATAACTTGGGATGCTCACACAGAGGACTCACGGGCTGGGACCTCTGCCCAGCTGCTCCCACCCCCTCAGGCTAAGTTGCTCCTCAGGAGCATGGAGACCCTGTGCTTCAAGCTCCTCCCTCTGCCTAGCTAAGCAGCCTTTGAAAGAACGGAAGTTCACCTTACCTGACACTAATGCAGGAAGGGCAGGGCTGTCCAGAACCATTGTACTGAAATTGAATGGCTTCATAGCTATCTACCTCAGATGTTGCCAATGCCCCCACACCCACACGCACATTACAGCACTCTCAGGACATATGTCACATTCCATAGAAGGGTCCGACCAACTGTCCTACCTCCCCTCTTCTCCAGCAATCCTCACCTTGAACCATGCCAGCCTTGCTCTCCATCTTTACCCATGCTACCTCCTCTACCCTGGGCCTCCCTGTAGTGCTCAGCCCACCCCCATCCATCTGACCAGCAGTTTTCTCACATCTTTTCCTTGCAAAGATGCAAGGCACCATCTTTATCATAGACTTAGAGAGATTCTATACAACGATGTATGGAAGGAGGGAAGTCCAAGGACCTGCTCCATAGTATGTTTCACAGATGGAAATTCTAGGCCAGACCCTGCCTCGCCTCTTAGCAGTGTTTCAGGAAAAAAGTCTCTTCCTATTACATGACCATGAATACCACCTTGACCATGTGCCTTGATCAGCCAGCCATGGAGCACAGGATGACCTGTCAGCTAAGCAGGAGGCCCATCATCCCAGATGGTAATACGAGAAGAGTGGAAGGAGTCAAGACCTCCTCCTTCAGGAGCATGTCATCCATGCACAGTGTGTCATCCATGCACAGTGTATCGTCTATGCACAGTGTGTGGTCCACGCACAGTGTGTCATCCATGCACAGTGTGTATGCTATCAGCACGTTCATCGTTAAGTCTGAGGCTACACAGAAGCTATTCCCACAAGAATAGCTCAGCACTACTGCCTCTGACCCACTTTTGTCCAAAACATCTCTAAAGAGCCACATGTGCTCTGAGCCTCCCCTGGGGTTGATTGTGCTTTGTCAGAAGTGCTCTGTGTGCCACAGACATTATTATCCCTCGAAAAATCTCTTCCCTGCCTATCTATGATCAGCTTCCTGAAAGTCTCCACCCACCAGGAGCTTTGAAGTGATGCTACCCTCATACCCCATAGGCCTCAGTTTCCCTGCCTTGGCATAGAGATATTGGTCTGGCCAGGTTCCAGGTCTTTCCTAATTGGCTGTCATTGAACTTAAACTCATTAGGAGCTATATTTAGAAAGCTTTCATCATTGTGTGCTGACATCATACTGTGGTTTCAATTTGCCAGTACTTCAGCCACCAGGTGGACACTATCTCTCTCTCTCTCTCTCTCTCTCTCTCTCTCTCTCTCTCTCTCTCTCTCCATTATTTTTTTTTTTTGTCTTTTTGAGACAAGGTCTCCCCGGATCCTCAGCTATCCTGGAACTCGCTCTGTAGACCAGGCTGGTCTTGAACTCACAAAGATCCACCTGCCTCTGCCTCCTGAGTGCTAGGATTAAAGGTGTGAACCACCACGCCCGGCTTCTCCACATTATTTTTATGTATGTTTATGTTTTGCTCACAAAATGTGTGGGGTGCATGTATGAGCAGGTACATATCTGTGCATGTGTCTAGAGGCCTGAAGTCAACGTTGGGGTGGTCTTCAATCATTCTCCACTTTACGGAACTTGACAGTTCTGCTTAGCCTAGAGATCCCCTGGCTCTGTCTTCTGAGTCATGTGATCACAGGTAACTGCCATGCCTGCCTACTTACAATTTCTAGACAGGCTGATGGGACTCCATTGGGTGAGTTTGCACTGAAGGACATCTAGTGCTTGACTGGAGAGGACTTAACACGTATGGTGGAATACATGAGGTCCAGTGGAAGGATTGGGGGGGTGGAGGAGGGGTTGATTAAGAAATATTGTATGAAATGTACAAAAACTCAGTAAAACTCTCTCATTTTTATTTTATGTATGAGTGTTTTTCCTACATGCACGTAAGTAAACCACATGCATGTAACACCCATGGAGGTCAGAAGAGAACATCGGATTACCTAAAACTAGAGTTATAGACAGTTGTAAACTAAGATGTGGGTGCTGGAAATTAAATCTGGGTCCTCTGCAAGAGCAGACAGTGCTCCTAACTGATGAGCCGTGTTGAGCTTCGTATGAGTTCTAGGGACCTGGACTCAAGTCCACATGCTTGGATAAGGGCTCTATCCACCAAGCCAGCTCTCCAATGTTCCTCATGTTTTTAAACCCCTTGCTAGCCCCTGCCATAAAGTTTTCTTGATGGTCTTGGTTGCTATGTGGGACCACATCCTATATCAGCATGGATTTGAGAGAGCACCTGAATTCTCAGGTATGAATATTTCTATCTGTGCAAAGGAGAGAGTGAAGTAAGATGCTGTGAGGAGTAGCGCGAGGGGGGGGGAGGTGTTGCGGGGGAAACATGCCAGGCCTGCAGCTGGCTCCGGGAAGACACTGGATAGATGTGTGTCCAGAGGTTGGCCCTCTTCTAGGCCTGATTTTGCACTCCTGAGATTCTGAAGGGAACTGTCACAGTCAAGCTTTGAAAGGGTATGGAAAAGCACCAGAGTTGAAGAGAGGAGAGACAGGAGAGCAGTGCTGTCACCCTGAGCGCAGCGAACTCCGCACAAATGCCAAGAGAAGCCAGGAGTCCCCAGATGTGTGCACAGCACTGTCAGACTCAGAAATCGGTGACACTTCTGCAGGTGGAGGAGGAAAGGCAGCTAGGGAGACAGCATTGTTAGCAGTCACAGAAGCCATTGCAGCCCCAGAGATGCTCCTTCGCTCCACACCCTGAACAATCTTCCCTCTAACGCAAGACTAGAGAGTACTCACTGTAGTGAGCCATATGAAATCATAGCCTAGAGAATGCCAGAAACCCCAGGAACACAGACACAATGAGAAATCAAGAGCATACAGAGGTCACCCACAGTGAGCACTGAGGTGCCTGCCCCTTCTCTGTTCTTAACAGCTAAGCCCTAATCCTTAGACCAGGAAAGAGCTGAGAAGGGATGACTCAGGGGACTCTGACCAATACCAGAGATTTGCCCACAGAAAGCCTTGCTGTATCTTCCTCCATAGAAGTTCACAAGCTCCACTCTGGGCAGAGAGACCCCATCTGCTCCATTATTGCCACCATTAAGCATAAAAAGGTAAGAAAGAATTCCCACAATGTCAAATATATAGGCAGAAAAAAGTTGCAAATTATTAAGACAAAAAAAGAACAAAAGTGTCAGAATCATTGCTTATATTCTCAGACACTCTATCCCTGACATAAAACAGGATGCTATTTTTAGAGGAAGAGGAACATTAGAGAGCAAAAAAGTATTTTGAATTCAAAAACATGAAAAACTCAATGAATGTAAACTCAATAGATGCTCTGAAAGATTCTAGGAACCCTGTACTAAAATAACAGGTAAGACATGAACATTCCAAAGACCATATTGGTGAAATAGCATCTTAATAATAAAAGTTCCAGAGCTAGAAATTAAAAATAAATTATTAATAAGGTTTGATCACAGCTCCCCACAAGTGAAGGACATGACTTTCTAAACTGAAAGGGCCTACCATGCTGCCTGCATACCAATGCATGGCTCATTATGAAATGAGAGAGCAAGAGAAATGACAGACTGCAACTTTCAGAGGAAAAGCAAATACGTGCACACACTTGCACAAACACACACACACACACACACACACACACACACACAGGATTGGGTATCAGAATGGATACACTTTCCCATCATCTAGAAGATAAAATTCTAGTCTTTCATTCAGTTTAAGGAAAACTATTTCCAGTTCAGAATCCTATTCCTATCCAAGGCTTTAATCAAGGATCATGGTAAAATGAAGACCTTTTTAGACAAAAAGCATTACTCTCCCCTGCATCACTTTGCTGCAGGCTCCTGAAGGATGTGTTCCAGTCCAACAGAAGAGTACACAGTGAGCAATGAGACAGGGAGCACAGGATGAATCACAACTCCAGTCAAGAACCGATATCAGCACTGTGAACCAAGCAATTATTCTAGAATGGAAAAAAGGGAACAAGGAACAAATATTTCAAGGGCTTCTGTTCACTTTGTTTCATCTATGATTGTCAGTTTGGCTGGGTATAGAATTTGAAGTTATAAATATTTTTCCTTCCATTTTTTTTGTCTTTTTGAGACAGGGTCTCCCTGTAGACCCAGCTGGCCTAGAACTTGCTCTGTAGACCAGGCTGGCCTTGAACTCATGGAGATCTGCCTGCCTTTGCCTCCTAAGTGCTGGGATTAAAGGCATGTACCACCACACCCAGCTTCCTTCCAGTTTTTAATAACTTATAGACAAGACCATGCAAATATTTCCTAGCTGTGCTTCGTTTCAAACAAAAACTAGTCAGTCACTATTCTGTGATTTTTCACTTTTTAAAAATTTTTATTTAATTTTAGGTATATGAGTGTATGCCTGCATGTATATAAGTGCACCCATGTTTCACAATGCCCATGGAGGTCAGAAGATGGCATCAGATTCCCCTGGAACTGGAGCTACAGATGGTTGTTAGCTGCCAGGTCCTCTGTAAACACCCAGTGCTCTTAACCATTGAGCCCCAATTTTCACTCATGGAGAACTTGTGTGAGCACCTTTGTTATAAAAGTTATATTTATCCTTGTTCTATGGGGGGGGAGGTAAGAAAGTCTTTTGTATTAAAACCTTTGCGGCACCTAGAAGGTAAGTTTTGTTAGGACTCATTATATATACATAGTTGTTACAAGTAGGATCCACAGAGGGGTTTGATGTTTGTAGCAATCTGAGGATTTTCTTCCTTTCAATGTTCAGACGGGCCAACCTTTCTGTTGGCACTTTCTGGTACATCCTACTCGATGCAAAGCTGTATCTTGTCTTTCTCAGCCATTAAGTTGGTGACATTTTGACCTGTTTGAACATACAAATCTTTTCCCATAGTTAGTTTTAAGATTTGAATTGAAAGGTTTTTGACAAAAAGGTTTCATGTCTATCTGTATCCCCCCCATTTTTTTTAGGTTTTTGTTTTTTGACCCATGAGTCTCCAGAAGGCAGTTGTATTATACATACCTATAGGGTGGAATCAAGGCTCAGACTTCATAAAATTCACCCATGCTGTTTTGAGTGACTGTATGTGATTAACTTGGGAAGCAAACTTAATTTTTTCATTAAATCATCTTATAGGTGAAAGAGAATGCTACGAGGTGATACCGTACAACAGAAAAATTATAGAGAACATTTGTATGTGCCAATCTCAAAGTTATTGTTATACAGATTTTATGTAGAACAAACGTGGACAACAGCAATTTATATCTCCATTTAACTCACATGGATGCATTACTGTTTTTACCAGAGCCTGTAAACCAATGTTGTTTAATATACACATATTTACATTTACTGAGTACTAAAACACCATGTAACCTGTAGACAGTGTCTGGGCAAAACTGGATACTTGTTGAACTCATGTCAATTAAATATACATTAATCAAATATACACCCGTGTCCCTCTACCGCCCCTCCCGCCCTTCCCAATTCACCATTTCAGTCAGTTTTCTGATGCAGTCTTTCTGTTGTTCTTTTACTATGCATCCCTCTCCAGGAGAAATATCATGATGATGTTGTTCTCCAACTGTAAATTGGAGACAACTATTATAGAGGTAATCTCTTATGAAACTGGTAAAACTGCCTTCTTTAATTGACTATAGACATAGGAACTGTGAAAAGGATTATTCTCTATTCAGAACCAAATATAATACGAAAGTCTCCTTAAGCTATGCACTTAAGCAAAATATATTAATACAGGAGCTTTGACATCAGCAATGGATTATTCTACCAAGGAGATGTTGGCCAGGGGATCCAAGCCCCCACAAAAGGTAAAGGCTCCTTGCCTCTAAACTGGGATACCTGCAAGAAGAGAGGTGATAAGGCCCTGCTGTCGAAGACCTGATGTTAACATGGGAAAGATGTATTGAGACCACAC